>VZTR01024639.1:0-54235 GCA_013400775.1 Chaetops frenatus | reverse complement strand
CCCTTGGATTAAAAGCAGAAATAGACTAAATCTGGCAATCTCTGATGAAAGGTAAGACTCTTTGCCTTTGCTTAAAGTTCCATGCCCAGTGACCAGACTCAGTAACTCCATCCAGTTTACTGACATTCTGCTTTTCCATGGTTTAACAATTTCAAACATGCAAAAATCTCTCACTATCTTTATAAACTAGTAGCCCTGATTTTCAAAGATGCCGGCGCTGGCAGGCCCAGAGAAATGGCTGAGATTTTAATGTGAAGGTAATTCTCTCCAGCTGGGTAGGAAGTTCTGGGTTGGAGATCCCACTCTGAGCCACTATCAGCCTTACTAGGAGCTGTATCAGTCTTGTTCAGGTGAGTGAGAAGAGATGGTAGGATTAAACCCTGCTGTATGACATGATACCATCCCTGGATTGGACTTTTTGATGGGAAGGAATTTACAGGAATCCTGGTGATAACGAACTGGCAGAACTTCTATTNATAACCAACTGGAAGAACTTTTATTGGTATACATGCAGAGTCATAGAATCATAGGATGGCTTGGGTTGCATGGTACCTTACAAGTCATCCAGTTCTAACACTCCTGCATGGGCTAGGACACCTTCCTCTATACCAGGTTGCTCAAAGCCTCATCCAACCTGGCCTGAAGCAGTCTTCTCCAGGCTGAAAAACCCCAGCTCTTTCAGTCTGTCTTCACAGGAGCGATGACCCAGCCCTCTGATCATCTTTGTTATGCTTTGATCTCTGAATGTCTTTTTTTATGCTGGGGGGCCCAGAGCTGGACACAGCATTCCAGATGAGGTCTCATGAGAGCAGAGGGGAAGAATCACCTCGACCTGTTGGTCGTACTGCTCTTGATGCAGCCCAGGATACAGGTGGCTCTCTGGGCTGCAAGTGCACATTTCTGGGTCATGAGCTTCTTGTCATCCAGCACCCCCAAGTCCTTCTCCACAAGGTTGCCCTTGATCCATTCCCTGCCCAGCCTGTGTTTGTGCTCGGGAATGCCCCAGCCCAGGTGCAGGACCTTGCACCTGGCCTTGTTGAACTTCATGAGGTTCACAAAGGCCCACCTCCCATGCCTGTCAGGGTCTCTCTGAATGCCATTCCTTCTCTTCAATGCCACGAACACACCACATATCTTGTTATTGTTGGCAAGCTTGCTGAGGGTGCATGAAATCCCACTGTCCATGTCAACAACAAAGACATTAAACAGCATCAGTCCCGATGCCAACCCCTCAGGAACACCCCTTGTCACTGGCCTTCACCCAACTGTGAACAAGAATCTAGAAAAACATTTGTGAAAAGCTTTCCCCACCTCTCAAACAAGTGTGAATATTTACCAGGTAGGCCTGCTCCTTAATACACTTGAAATTACTTTAGAAAGATGCAGTACAGGGAGATCTGCTCTTAATTATCTTAAAATACAGCCACAGGAAATAGCATAAGGCTGTCATAGGCTTTGCAACCTAGGATTCCTACTTTTAATCAGCAATAGTCATTTTAAATTCAGCTTCTTAAAAGTCTTAGTAAAATTTACCTTAGGGAACAATAAAATGACAATTAGGTATGACAAAGGTATGGACCAGAAACAATTAGTTATTACCCAATAAAATAAGAAAAGATGGGACTGTGAACTTGCCAGCCAAATTCAAGGAAACAGGATAGGTTTCTTGACCTTAATGCAAAAAGCCCAAATATTTGGAGATGGTATTTTTGGTTTCTCTCGAAAGAAACCAGGGCACTTTTTTTTCATTACCCAACTTATTGTTTATAGTACACTGCATTGATCAGCCATTCTGATAAACCATCCTATATTTTCTTGCATTATAAGTCTCCTAGTACATGTCCACACTGTGCAGAAAGTGCTGCAATGTACCCCAAATAGTCACTAGATGGTAATAACATATGCAGACTTGAGCATACCTGCAAATCCTTCACATCCTCATCTAATGTTTGTCCACATTAAAGAAATTTAATCGATCTTCAGATGGAATGGCATCAGGTTTGTAGCGTCTCATAATGTCTGAAAGAGACAAAGCCTTGAGAGCTCATTAGTTGACTAAAGCCAACCAGGAGGATAGCTGTCTCTCCTGTTGCTCTGGAGAGTCCTGTAGCCATGTTCACCTCCGTGCTTGCCTGCAAAGCCTGGTCTGTAGGAATCCCTGTGAAACTTGATATGAGAGTTCAGAAAGGTGTGTGTTTTCTATTAAATGCTATCAGCCTTTCCCGTAAGGATAAAGAAG
This sequence comes from Chaetops frenatus, assembly GCA_013400775.1. Classification (NCBI taxonomy): domain Eukaryota; kingdom Metazoa; phylum Chordata; class Aves; order Passeriformes; family Picathartidae; genus Chaetops; species Chaetops frenatus. The sequence goes on along the minus strand of VZTR01024639.1, from coordinate 51,996 downwards.
TTGTGGTTTGCAAGTTTCTGCCTTGGTGCTTTTGATATATTTGCCGAGTGTTTTCTGCTCATACAGGGCAAGGTTGCCCCACGCACCCACACCAGGGAATAAGGAATTGAAAGTCTCCCTGGGTGGCCCCTGCACATCGACCGTCTGTGCCTGACAGGCAGAGCAGGCTGCCAGGGAGCCTGTGGAGCCCCAGCCCTCTGCTCCCCTAACCCAGCACCCCAGCAGGAAGTAATTTACTGGTGATCTGGGCCGGGAGCAGTCTGCTCTGCTGTCTGGTTAATGGGAGAACCACAGACGGAAGCATCATTCCCCAGCTCCCAGAGCCAGGCAGCAGAGAGCAGCTCTCGTCTGTTTTAGGAGGATCTTGCTGTCTGGCAAGCACCAGGGCCGACCCAAACCCATCTAGGTGAAGCTCTGCAATACTTCCAAGCCTCAAAATCTGTTTGCCCCCTTTGCAAGGGGCCTAGAGGGCATGGCAAACTGTAGGCCAGATGTCTTGCTCCCTTCTGAAAACATGTGAGAGTTTTCCTGCAAAATAATAACAAAGAAGGTAGAGGAACAGAGACACGAGTTTAACTAAGAAGCTACATACAAGATGGTCCAGATAAAGACATCAAGAGGGAGAGAGGCTGATCCTCAAATTTTAACAGAGCTGGAAAGTTTTCTGCCTCTAAGCACGTAGCACTATTTTAAGTCTTGGTCTCCCATTTCTGAGTTAATAAGTCTGCCCCAAGGAAAGGGAGGTGCCTGAAATGGGAGTATGTGGGCTTTATTTGGACTGTCCCAGCTACTGAGTCTGCCCTGCAGCTTACTAAGTGATTGGCACATTAATTTTAAAAAATCCCCAGACATTTTTAAAACAAACATGTTTTGTCCTTTCTCCCCCTCCTTTGAGATATTTGTTAACTTTCCAGTAGTCTTAGCCAGAAAGAGGAGCAAAGTGAATGAGCTGTAGAAATGCTAATTCTGAAGGCCTGTTTCCTTACCTTGATTATGTACATGTGTTGCCTAATAAAGCAATGTAAGAATGGCATTTTCTAAACCATCTGATGCAATACATGACACCTGCCATAATGAAAAGGATCTTCAGGGTCTGTAGGGGTTTAGTCCATATTTTATCATCTGCTATATTTTATCATAGCTATATTTATAAGAACATAGCAAATGCTCATCCACTTATTGTCTTGGCTTGCAGCTGGAGTGTTTTCTCTGCAATGCAAACGGAATAGAACATTGAATCAAGAATAGCAAATAGGTCCACGTGGCCATTGTATGGAACTATGACTCCATGCTGCCCAGACAGGTTATGAAGTCTCCTTTCCTGGAGATATTGAAACCCACCTGGACACAATCCTGCTGTAGGTGAATCTGCTTTATCCAGGGGGTTGGACTAGATGATATCCAGAGCTTCTTTCCACCTCCAGCCATTCTCTGTGATTCATGTTGACTGAGTCAAAGGACTTTCACCAGACCTTTTTTACTCATGTTGGTTTCCTGTGGCATCCATTTGTGTAATAGTGATCAGATTGTTATTGTAATCCTTTATTGTAAATGTGGTGATTCAGTAACAAATATAGTGATTTAAGAAAGTAAATATTGATAGCCAGTTCATGATGGTTGGTAAAATTTAGAGAGATAGAAAAGAAGATGCAGTACCTGAAACACTCACATTGAAAAACTCAAACCTGGTCTATGTAAACATAGAAGTTAAGTCTTCTATGTAAACATAGAAGTTAAGTCTTTCTCTTCAGATTAATACTTCAGATTAATACCCTTACTTCAAGGATAGTGCAAATACCTGTCACGATCATCTGGTTTTATACAACTACATAGATCCGTAAGTTAGAAACTGTCTAACTACACACATGTAAAAACAAACAAAGAAACAAACCAAGAACCCCAAACCAAACAAAAACAAAATAAAAACCCAAACAAACAAACAAACAAAACCCTGACACTAGTGTAAATTTTTGAACAGGGAGAAGAGTCTTAGAAATATTTTTTTAAAAAGGGGCTAAATCAGACTGAAAATTATCTAGCTCTTCCCTTGGCAGTTTAAAACAAATTTCAGAGACAATGTTTCCACAACTTGCCTACATGGCCAACAGCAATCCCTGGCTATCTGTGTTGTTAGCCATCTATACTGCTTTTTTCTTGATGTCTAGTCTAAACATCCTTCACTGAAATTTACACCCCAACACTCTCACTTTTGTCACCAGTGGACACAGAAATGCTTGTTTCCTTTCTGGCTGAAGTACCTATATTTGAAAACTGCTGACCTTGCTTCAGGGAGAAAAAAGAAACAAAAAATAATGCATTCATTAGCACTGCAAGGTCAAATTTAATCCTTAGCTGTACAAATCCTGACATCCTTTCTCAGAATCTGAAAGAGGCACGACATAGCCAAGAAGCTGTTGCCAGACAAGGAGATGAAGGTGCTGTAGACTTGGCTACTGTTGGGCCAGGAACACACCTAGGGAGCTCTGAAGATACCCTGCCAATTCTCCTGGAACAGAAGGAGTTTCCACCTCCAGTAGTACTTGACAGGCAGCAATGAGTGGGACGAGCACCCTGCTAGCACCTCCAGGGATCTGGCTAGCCTGAGCCCTGTTGTTCTGCTGGTCAAGGATAGCCCACAGGGCAGAATGAGGCTAAGAAGTAGGATGCATCTGAAGCGCTCCTTGGGTTTTCACAATGCAAAAGATGAATTAATTCAGGATGATTTAGATAAATTTCTGTGGCTCTAATCTAAACCTTTTATAGTTCATAATGTTCTTGATTTGCAAGAGTAAGTTGGCACTCTCAAGACAGAGCTACATGTGATTACTAAAAATATTCTGGTTTAAATATAAACAAACTTATGGCATCATTTTTATTTTGTAGTGCTTAGATTGTATCTGTGGCCTCACAAGGAAAAGGATTGTTTAAACAAGAGCCAAATAAAAAAAAAAAAAAAAAAAGGTGGTCTGGTGTATTCTTGTTAACATTAAAATTAATTACCAGAGACATGCATTTTTAAAAACAGTTCTTAAAAAGTGATGTAATTCTTCCTCAGAAAGCAAAGATAATCACGCAGTATTGTTGCACCAGCTTCATTTATGCTGTTCAGGTTCTAGGTGATAGAAAGAGTCATTCTAATTGTGATTGTTCATATATGTTTAAGTCTATGTGAAAAGCTCCATCACTGGGAAGGAAGACCTAGCCTAGAGTGATAACTTAAGACTAGACACTTATTTGGCTACTGGAGAGGAAAGCAGATTAGTTTCTTTTGCCATAGGATTCTCCTCCCTCTCTTTTTTTTCCTTTCTTTTTTAGTTCCTTGGCTGTCTTTGATTTACACTCTTGCTGGTCTACTGTTTTGAGAACCTGATGTTGTGGAATCTTTAAGTCATCTGTGACCTAGGTCACTACAGACAGGAGCAATTTAGTAAAAGTATTAATTGAAGCTCTCTGGCAAGCCCTACATCTGCAGATGAAGTTACACATCAAACCTACACAGACTGCAACTACACTTCCGAACAGGCTAAGATTTTCAATATCTCATAAACAGGCTCCTCAATCACCAGAATCTAATAAGACTATAATCATCATTGACACTATAATGATTAAAATGAATAAAACCCATTAGGAAAAGTCATGTTGAGTTATTAAAAGTTTCGCTCTGTGTGAAATGTAATCTTTTATCCATTTTTTATGATGAAATCTGTAACCATCTATCCACAAAAGACCATTAATTTACTGCTCTGTGGATGTTACCATGCTCTTTAGTTTAACAGCTTATCATTGATTTCTTGAGGGAGATATTATATTTGGAGAAATACACATGGAACTAAAGCCAGTATGTTGCTGTAAATTTGCCACTGACAGGATGATCAAAGTATTTTGGTCCAGTCAAAGCAGAGGGCTGGTGAACAAGTTCAGAAGAGCCTATGGTCGTATCCCTGCTGTTGTAAGCAGACCCTGAGGCAAGGCAGCAGATACATGTTTTCAAGAATCACAAACTCTTGTAAGAAAAGGTCATGTGCACTGCAGGGGGAAACACAATAAAATTTCCATTAACTAGAGCCTAGTTAACCGGCTTATTGGCATCTATTAGAAACAAATTGCAAACAAAACTGATCCTATTATAAACTTCCCCTTGTTCCCTCAGTAAAATAAAGTCACTGAATGACCCACAAAAGAGGAGGAACACAGTTTGTCAGATGACTTGCTTTATTTTCAAGGGAAGTATTATGTTTCACCCACTGAAGGGTCTACAGTCATGACTGGCAGAAAATTACATAGTTATGTGAAATACGTGAATCAGTGCATCAAAAGTAACCTGGAGAGGGGAGGCAATGCACTTCTGCTCACATTCTTTTAATAGGGACTTTTTTTCCTCCTAGGCAAACAGCAATAAAAAAATGTGAATGGAAGGATGTGTACACAAACTTTTGGTCTAAGTGGTGGGAGAGCACTCTTCCTGAAGTGTACATTTTCTCATAATAAACCCAGCTCCAATATCTTTATTGCTCATCTCCTTTTTAATCTTATTAACAATAAAGCCTAAAAATGTTTTGAAGAAGTTAAATAAAGGGTGTTCTCTTTTTTTTCTGAACATTCTTTCCATTTACCTGGGATTACAAATAAAGTGTCTTTCCCAACATTTTAGTTCTGGGTCAAATCTTCAGATGGTGCAAAGTCCCTGAAAAGCCATGAGGATATGACAATTATTACTTGCTGAGAATCTGGCCCAGTCTCTGTATTTTCCATCTTTCTGGTTTTTTCCTTCAGGTGCCTCTTAGCACTTCAAATATAGCTATGAATCAAATAAAATTCCTCTTGGTTATCTGAACAACATACCACAAGCCAGAACCACAGAAATGTAAGTCCTTTTGCAAAGGGAATAAAACAAAAAGTATTTGCTTTTCAAGTAAATATAGTCATGACAATTATAAAAGTCAAATATCAACTTCCTCTCAGCAAAAGAAAGTAGGGGATGGAGGATGCAGGAGCATGGAATATACAATAATGACTGTGGATGTTATTTTGACATAGAATACAGCTATAGGGAAAATCCTCTGATCTTAGGCACTCCATTCAGAGACAAAGGTGTGCCAAGGAATTCACAGAGGGGAGCTTGCTCAGGCCAGCCCTGCCCTTTCACATGCTCTGTCAATGCAGGATGCTATTTATCTGGAAAAGCAACTTTTCCCAGCAATGCTTTTGAAAGAATAATAGAAAGTCTTCAAGTAATTGTTGTTGTAGTAGGAGTTTGGGAAACAATCCTAAAAGTTAAGTCTTTCTCTTCAGATTAATACCCTTACTTCAAGGGTAGTGCAAATACCTGTCACGATCATCTGGTTTTATACAACTACATGCTCTACTGGAAAAAAAAAGAAAAGGAGACCACCTACTCTGAGCTAGCCGTGAGTCCTTCCTGTAGTCTGGATCCTGGATTTACTGAGTGATCCATGCTGAGTTCTACTGCAACATTTTGTGGGTCTGTGTGATACTGTTTTTCTTCCTTTGCAAGTGTAAGCGAAAGATTAAAATTCTATTGCACAAATTCCCCACAGCCACAGAGCCTCTTGCCATGGGAGATCTTTCACATTGTTCAGCCTGAGGCTTTGCAGAGTGCAAGCCAGGCAGCTCAGTACTGTTGTCTACACTTTTGAGTCCTATGACTTAGGTGAACCTGAAGTATTTCAGTTCGTTGGCCTTATGTTGATTGACTGCCATTAGTAGAAAATGGGTCGTCTGAGGTATTTATGGTGAACTCTGCAATCATCTAGCCTTTGAAGAGCATTAATTTACTGCTCTGCACATGTGACCACACTCTTTAATTTAACAGTTCGTCTTGCTGGGGAGCAGGGAATTTGTTAGTAACAGATTATTCTGACAGATGACCTATGTTCCATCTTGAAAAAAATGGGGATCCTGCCAGACCTTCCCTCACTCCAACTCTGGTCAATGGTTTGATTCCGTGTGAGTTGTAACACCCCATATTGGGAAACACTGGAGAAAGGAGTCTGCTGTGCCTTTCTGCCTACAGTCCCCACCCCAGCTGTTGCCAGAGCCTATGCCTACTCAGGAGGGAAAAAAACCAAATCCAAGTTCAAATTCCAGTTGCATACCGAAGGGCTGGTATTTCTTCATGATCCTTGCAACTAATTCACTAAAACCCTGAAGCATGACTTGACTACAGCCATGTATTTATACAGAGCTTCAGTTATTATAAAAGCAAAGATTTGTCTCCTGCCCGTGGACTAAAACATGGGAGGGAATAAATAGGAAAATTTGTGGCTTAATAGATGTTTGATTCTTTAAAAAGTACTGTAAACCACAGTGAATTATGTCTGTTATCAAAAGATTTAAAGGAGAAAGTTATTAGGTAGATGAAAGCTCATTAAGGAATATTCTATAGCAGTGAACAAGGTAAAACAGAGCAACCTCTCCATCCTTGAAGGAATATTTTCTTTAATACACCATAGACAAAAGGTAAACTGATTGCTAAGATGTGCACAATTTTTAAGATATTAATGTATTTCATTTTATTTTCATATTATTAAAAATACACATCTTTTAGCAAGGCAGCAAAGAGTTTTTTGCATGAATGCTTCCCTGCCTTTAATCTGGACTGTAACTAATTATAATCTTTTGAGATGACTCTTATATTGATCAGAAAAGTGAGGGAATTGTGAGGAAGTGGCAGTGCTTACAGCAATGATGAGAAAACAAGTCTCTTTGAGAGTTTTAGAAAATCTACTCAATGGTAAGGGGTGATTATGGACAGATGAGTCAGCTCTTCCACCATTACAGGTGGAGACAGCAATAAAATCTTGCTGAGTTTGGCTATTGAAATTATGTGGTTTCATAAATAGCATAATATTGTTCTCAGCAGGTAAATGGTGAATATTAAGGACATCCACTTAACCACACACAGAACTATCCAGTGGCTGAAGGTCAACAGGTCACCCGCTAAATGATAATATAAATCCATAGAATTACTTGATAGGAAAGTAATTGCTGAAGCTTTGTTCTTGTTGGGAAGTTATAGTTTACTGAATCAGCAATATTTTCATTGTAAATACTTTCCTACCAAGGGAGAGAGGGCAGAAGAAATTTTTGCCAGTGTGCATCTCAACAAGGAGTACCATATTTTATAATAAACAATTCGTAATGGTTGGTCTATTTTTCCTTCCAGCTGGTGCAGAAAAAGAACACATTTCTTTTTCCTTTCTTGCTCAAACATTATGTCTAGAAATGTAACCTCAGCATTGTCTTTAAACTGGTGATAATGTCATGCAGCTACAGATTCCCAGATGTGACTGCATCAGGAGCGTAGGGTGCTAAATGGCAACTTTTTTTCCCTAAACAAGGAATGTCCACCCTCAACAAAATGCAGTATATGAGGAATATGAGCTAGCTTGTCCTTCTTTAGCCCCCAGTTATGTCTTGCAATTGTTCCTGACCCTTGTCTGGTGGAAAGCTCCTTCCTCCCTGCTCTCTGACTGTGTATTTGTAGGCAGAGGCAGATGAGGATTTTCACAAACAGCCCAGTGAAGCTGGACAAGTCACTCAGAGAACAGGAAACACTACATAGAGAACTGGCCTGCTAAAGTCCTGCCCAAGGTGCTCAAAAAATTACTTCCTTCATAAAGCATTAAGCTTTGGATACCCCCTCAGGTGATAATCCCTTAGCAGCCAGGCCCCAGACTTCATCCATTTCAATCTAAAAATCAGCTGAAATTTTCTGAGGATTGGTCTATAAGACTGTTACTATTTCAGAGTAGCCTGAGAAGTTATCCACAGTTTTCATCAATCATCCTGCAAGTGAACTTTGCTCTCAAGTCCAATGACATCTTGATGTTCTTTTTTATAAAATGTTCTTTTTGTGGAACATTTTTTACAAAAGTACCTATAACTGGTACTCAGGATAATTCACCATGCAGCGAGACAATTTATACACAGCGTAATGCTAAGTATATAGTTGTCGACTTGAAAATGTCTTCCTCTCACAGGGGATGCAAACAAGGTCCAAAAAGTCCTCAACTGAATCCAAAAATTGCAAAATTTAATGCAAATTACTGCCATGAAAAACTGTGCCAGTATTTAAAATTATTACACATATGAGTCTATAGAAAGTAATTTTGAAGGCTCATTTCCGCAGGTGTAAAGCGCCTAGGCTTTCAAAGGAACTATTAGGACTTGTCTAGGTATAATTAAAATTACATAATTCATAAATAATAAATCCCTTTTTTTCAATTACTTTTCTATCTAATTATACATCAGTGCTTAATTGATATTTAGCTCTGTCAGTACCTAGGTCTTTATGTAAAAGCAGAAAAAGTACTTTGGGTTGGAGTCCACTTAACCAGCATCCTACTTGCATTCAGATATTTTTCTCACACAAAATAAAATACAGATTATCTAAAATGAGAGTTTAAATTGTCTAGATCTCTGCATCAACAGTGAGCACAACATATATTTAAAGGTTTTTGAGGGGAAACTTAGGCTAAACAACAAGATTACATCCAGGACTCACATTACAATTTGCTGTTAGGGATGAAATGGCCTTAAAATACAAGTCTAAAGGGTGTGAGGAGAAGGAGTATCTCAAGACTGACTATTGGTTTAGCCTGAGGCATTGCATTATAGGATAGTTTCCTGCACAGCTCTTCTGGAGATTAGTGCTATTTTTAAGTGGGTAAGTAACCAAGAATAATTTCTTAATGTGAAGGCTTCTCTTGCATGGACAGCCATGCTTAGAGGCAATATTTGCCTCAGATCTCCATGGATAATTTGCAATAACGTTTTGCTATTTGGAAGTTGTATAACAGATTTCTTTCCTGTCTTCTAAAATTTGCCATTAGCCTATATTTTAGCATAATATCAATGTATCTGCTGGCACATATATTATGTTGCCATTCTAGATTACTATTGCAATGGCTGGATTCCTCCTGGACTCTTAAACTGAAAGGTAATTTTTCTCAGGTTTGACATAAAGTCTTGAATTTGACCTCTGAACTCTGCATGACTACTCATAGAGTCAATCAGAGGGGAAAATTTCACCACTGACTGGATCTTCCATTATAGCTATTGCAAGGTCTCAACAGTCTCTGCAATAGATAACCCACAGGCAAATCACATACCTACCTCTTTAGTAGCAATGCTAGAATTGTACTCATTTACAAAGTTGTCACTGAATTTGCAGTGGTGCTTTGTACTTAGAAGATAATTTGTTTTAATTTATCTGAAACTGTCTATCTCTGCACATACTTTACTGACGTGAACATACACATTCTTTGTATTCACTGTGTTTATTATAGAAGGTTCTCTTTAGCAGCTGTTTTACCTGCTACCCAGGTTAGGAAGAGACTGGCAAGTATTCAGAAGGGCTATGTTTTCATCTATTTTTTCTATATCATGATGTTTTAATCTAATTTTGTCTATATCATGATGTAATACTTTCCCATAGATACTTGAAGTCATCAATAAAACTTCTTTCCATGCTAATTCACCCATCACATACTATTCTCTACAGAGTAAAGTGTGCATCATCCACTGAATCTCCAACACATTTGAATGGAAATGGGCCAAATGAATTTACCATTACTCTATGTCTGCAAAGACAGGTTCTCTGTATTAAGGAAATTATATGTTTTTTACCTTTCTTTCCATATAATAAGGGGGAAAACATTCAGCAGCACAACATTAAGGTTTAACGTCTACACCTTTGTTTTAGTTTATCAACATTTTTTACTTTCATCTTGCAGTTAAAAAATGGCAGAGGTATTACACGAGAAATCCTAGATAGTATCTTTGTAGAACATTTGAGACAGACCACTGTTTCCAACTGTTTAAACAAAATCTAATGTTAACATACTTCATCTTGGCTGGCTTTGAAGCATGAGTTTAAAATGACCATTGAGATAGAAACACCACTATTCATAAAAATAACAACAGCAAGTCAATAATAAAAGTGTGCTTGCTAGAACTTGCAGCACTACCGTTGTATATAATCCCAAAAATAAGGGCATTTGTTTAGAAATCAGGGTATTTAAATACAACTTAGAGTCTCAAGTTCCATGATCCACATTTGCCTTTCAGTTACAATTTCAAGTTTTCCTTCACAAGAAAAGATATTTGGAAAGTGATTTTTTTAAAGGAAAGCCAGGTCCTCTTGGTGCTAGGACTCTCAGCTTCCAAGAAAAAACAAAACATTACAGAATCATGGAATAGTCAGGAAATTTGTCAGCCCTATGACACAGCAGCACAGTTACATTCTAGAATAAAGCTTGCTAACCCAGGCTTCGGTTGGCTGAAGGGTTTGCCCCCCCAGAATGGGCCTGGTTATCAAGAAGAGCTACAGGCATTCACAGAGATTCCTGCCAAAGCCTTCTCCTGCCATCCCTTGCATATGGAAAATGTTAGAGAACCCAAACAACTAAACCAGGCAAGAGGAACAAAAAGAAAATAACAAGGACTTTCACAAGTCCCATAAATATACCTTGGCAGTGAATCCATTTGCAAGCACAGCACACTAGACAATTAAAGGTAATTTTTCAAATGTGTTCTCTGAAATTTTAATGCAGTGTTGCTCGCCTGGTTTTCATAGGAAAACTCCTGTTTTCATGTTGGGTTGCATGTGAAAGCTGGCATGCAACCATTCCTCTTGTAGGTTCAGAGGCTGTGAGGAGGGGCCTTTGAAAGCTGAACCTGCTAGTTACCATTCTAATGCAGAGATAAAATATCTTTTCTTTACCGTGATCTTGCAGGGTTTTCACAAACTTCAAATGAAAATAAGTGTTATCTCCTCTAAGTAATTTTTGCAAGGTGTCTGTGGTAACTTACCCACAAGATATAAGTAGGTTCATCTGATAGCTGGAGACCCTTAAAGTGTCTATTAGAAAACTATACTCATGAAAGACTTTCTTATTGATTGCAACCATTATTAGCTCAACTGGCCTGAGACAGAGAATAAATATGCATTATGCCTCTTGAGAAAACAAGTTTCACAATTATACAGATTTTATTAGGCAAACAAGATTTTTTAAAGCTTGTATGGTCAGTTCCTCTTTGGAGAGGCTTGTCCAGCTTGGAATCATTACAAGAGCTAACAGCAGCTCTCTGTATTGCATGATTCATCTGTCCCTATAGATAACCCTATATATCACTGCAGACTGTGCTGATTAGAAGGGATGCTACTAAGACCCAGAGGCCTAAATTGCTGCTTAAAACTGCATTAACATTTCACATTTATTAACTCAACATACAAACTATTGATCTGAAAATAAAATCAGTGATTTCTCTGGCATAGTAGTGAAGGATAGCTCTTCGTAATGGAAGAAATTCTCATTCTTGATTGCATAACAGTAACCATTAAATTTCCTTATTATAAAGGCGTCTAATTAGCAAAGATTTTCATTTTTTCCCAATACCACAGGGGGCCAATCACTATTCTGTGCACATATCACTTAGGTGCATAAAAATTTGCATTGTGCTGTTGGTTTTCCTTTTGAGAGAATGCCTGGGAATATAACAGAATATAGATATGGTGCTGGTATTTTCTATATAAAATTAAAATTCAGTTCAGCAGAAAGTGTGCAAAAAGGAAATGTATTTGAAGATTCCGCTTCCTCTCTGTCCTCTTGTTCTTCACCGCTCCTTGATAACTTTGTAATGGATACTGTTACCACAAAAAGAAAATGGCTTTCTTGTTTGGTATAAAATTCCCCTGCAAAACACACAGAGGTTTTTAGTAGGGCCCTGCTTCTCGTGAACACCCTCTTGCCTCGCATAGACTACAGCTGCCATTTAAACCCCTAGCTTGCCTTTCAAGGATGCTCCAGCTGGGCTTACTTAACTCTCTCCCCTTCACCATGTCCAGCGCGGTGAAAGAGAAACGGAAACTTAGAAACAGAGGGGTGTACACAAACAGAGAATGAATGGCTTTGAAGTTTGTGTCCCGAGCACTTCCTGGTGCTGTGTCTGTGCGTGCCCGGGAGCTGTGGGCTTCGGCAGGCGGATGGCTACGGCTCTCTCGTGGCTCCGATGCGCAGAGGCCACAACCAGCATCTCACCGCCCCCTCAGGCTTAGGCCAGCAGGTCCAGTAAGTGCAGCAGGTGCACTGCCAGGGAGCAAACCCTTTAGAAACATCACCATGCAGTGTTCTCTCAGAGATCCTGCACCAAACCTGGAGTTATTTTGAGTGGTGTAAAAGTACACGTGATATATACAGTGAGCATTAATGCACGTGCCCCGTGTTGTGTGGGAACATGATAGGAAATACTGGTGTCCTGAGTGGGCCCTAAATGTTTTTATCTGAATGTAAATCAGTGGCAATCCTCAGAAGAGAACATTTGTGACATGCTGACAATGCCTATAATGCAGCATCTGCAATTTTGAAAGCGTGATATCACTTGGGGTGTTAGGATTATTTGGTTGGGGTAATGTTTACCTTTCTATCTTTATAAATACATTAAATTTTTACATAACAAGTGAGATTGAATTTATAATGCTCATATGGGGATGGAATATGCACTTTAGTCAGAAGATAGGAATTTTAGCTCTTGGATTCAAAGTAGCTCAACTATCTATGCCCACTTTATGGAATGGCTGAATGGAATGAAACCACATTATGAACACAAGCAAAAACTCCTAATTATTTTGGTGGGAGAAAGGGGAAAAGAGAAGAGGCAAAAACACAACTTAACCTGTACATTATTTTTCAATCATGATTTTCAAAGGCTGAAATAGATGCACAGAGCCATAATCCTGCCTATTGCTCTCTGCAACTACACTGATCTCAAGTAAGATTTCAGCATTATTTGGAATTAGGAAAAAAAATTTAAAATCATCATGATTAAATCTTTCCTTTCCAAGCTAGAACTGCTGACTTGACTGCAACACCCAGCTACTGGAGACAACATTTGAAAGTTGGTTTCAGCTCCTTACAGGCACCCTCTGGATCATCTCTTGCTACTTGTGTATTTCTTACTGTTTCTGGCCTCTCTTTGGAGAGCTGTGGAAATGCAAGTATTCTCTCCTTGTTTTTATGTAGCAAACCCATACCCGAAATGAAGAAAGGGTCAAACTGGTGGTTAGATATATTGTCTTTCATTCCAGGGCTTCTTATAAAAGTGGGGCTAAAACAGCTGTGGTGGAATTGGACTGCCAAGAAGGCCGTATAACACAACGGTATACCCAACTGGTTTATATAGCCTTAATTCAAGCAGCACAACTAATGATAATGATATGTTACAGTATTATTATGCCAGGAATGTATGAAATCAAGAGAGGACATTTCATTTTAAACTTTGCTGATTTTTCACATTTGCTTAGCATTTTCTCTAATGATTTCTTGCACTGTTTTTATGCCACCTCAGATAAAATGCCATCATACATGACATTTGCACCATTAGGCACAAAGTAAGCGTTAGTTATGATTGGAGGCAATGCTGTGAAGCATTAAAAAATGTAAAGGAAATGGTTTTCAAGCATACTCTCAAAGGCTCTGAAGCTTGAGTGTCGTTTGCTTTCACCATGCCAGCTGGGTGGTGTTCTGCATTTCAACAAAGCTAGCTACCATTTCCAAAGAGATCCATACAAGATTTTCAGCATTCATATTTGAGTGAGACGTCCAGTAAAAAATGCATTCACACAGAAATGCAGAGAGCAGAAATCCAATGAACCCATCTAGAGGAAATTAAGTGAAACAAAACACAATGGTTACAATTAATCATCAGTGAACATGGTCACAATTACATTCTTTTCAAGGGAAACCATTTTCTGTCATAAGCTGCATCTTGTCAAACAGCACCTCTAATATTTGGGTTTTATTATGACTCTTGTCTTTGTGGAGCATAACAGTGATTTTTGACTTGCTGCATAGATAAAGGGTGAATAATGTAATTAGGTTGAATTAATAAAACTCATGCTCTTGCAGTATTCACATGTCAGTATGGGAATTTTTCTCAGCTATTTCCTAATGCTGAAATCTAATGGAGTAGAGTTCCACCAGATTAAGCCTCTACAATTTTTCAGTTTGTCCTCTGGCTTGTGAAGAAGAAAGAACAAGACTATTTTTGAGCTGTGTGAACTGTTCTTCCAGTATTTGGCTAGATCAATTAGACTGCAGTAAGTAAGATACCTGAAAGAAGTGATGGAACAAGCTAAGGCCAGCTGAAATCAAATCCCTTGGTGTAAGTGTAGCCCAGACTTTTTCATGTTCTAGTCCCACATAAATGATTTAAATTTTTTCTTAGAGTTTTCTTGATTTAGTTACCCAGAAAAGCTGATCTAAAGTCCAGAATCTCATATTCTGTGAGTTCATTGTTTGCAACACTGTGGTGACTCTTTTTGAACCATCAGAGACATAAAAGACATTCAGATGATTTTTTGGAGGGGATCTTGCTGTCAATGATATGCATGATTCCATTGCATTTCATGAGCATTAAGACAATAGCACTCAAAGATAGAAGACAAAAATATTTGTGTAAAATTTTTAAGGCCCCACATATCCTCTCTTTCTCTGTAAGAGAGGTTTGCCATAACTTCGTATTTGTTCTTTAATTTTTATATTGATCATTTAAACAAAAAAAAATCTAATCTAGAAAATAACAAAACTTTCTGATGAAAATTACTGTTTATCCTCAAATTTAAAGTGATTTCATAAGGCAAGATTGAGATCTTGAGTTAGAGCAACATAAAATAAGTACACTTACACCAAAATCATCTCACATAATGTCTGAGGCTCGAAGGCACCTCGGGAGTTCATCTGGTCCAGCCCCCTGCTCAAGCAGGGCCACCCACAGCCACTTGCTCAGATCCATAACCTTAAATCTTAAACGTATTATACATATAAATATTATACAATTGAAATTAATATAAATCATCAGAACAGACTACATTTGGAGGAAACTTGTTATCAGTGATTACATCAGCTAATAGTTATGATTCCAGAAAGGAAAATAGCATCAGGTTAATATTTCTTAACATTCTTGTGGATGTGGCTGTTAAATACCAAAACCTGTCATTCTTCTTCTTAGAAGAAGAGAGATATTCCGAAAAAATGTCATTGCAAATCAGTTTAATCTATCTGGCACTGAAAACACAAACCTGACTTCCTCCTAACTATCTTTCTTCCATCATGTTCCTGATAGGAAAGGGCAGAGCTGCTATTAGACCTGTATTTCTGCACCTTTATGTGTTTGAATTGCTTTGAAGCACAATTTAACCACAAATTTCCTGGGTTTGTAATGATCAGGGTTTTGTGTGATTACAGCACAACAGTGATGCTCTGCTATTATCAATGCATGTTTGTAAATGTCACTGAATTCCGACATTTTTTTGCTCTGAAGGTCTAATCAGAGATTGGACATGTGGAATAAACAGAGATGGAGGCCTTTGAATACATAACATATTAATCTCAGGCTATTGTCACTTCCATAGCATATTCAATTATCTGAACCCATATATTATTTAATGGGATTTGCTACTGTGACAGTCTTTTGTCCTTCAACCTAACCTATATCAGTGCTCAACAGGAAAAGCTGAAATGCCCGTGTTTTCTTTGAGTCAGGCAGACAACTGATGGCAAAGGAACACTGGTTTATCTTCAGGTTGCCAGAAACACTGGCCTTTATAAAACTTCTCTGGTCATTAATGTACTAATCCTTTAGGGTGGTCTACTGAGAGGAAGGAGACTGTGGAGGCATCACCCACAGCCTTTCCAAGGTAAAGGTGAGCCAAAAACATCAAGCCTGAAATGGCTACTCTGGATTTCAATGCAGATTAGGGATTAAACAGTGGGATGCTGTTTTACATGTGAATAGGCTGACAGCAGTACAAAGAGAAGGCCAGAGAGCTCGGCCTTAGCCGCTTGGTTTTGAAGCACAATTGTAACATCTAAGGGGAAAATATGGACAGTTGCCAGTAGAATGGGTTCAGCTAAATCACATAAGGAATTTATTTTTGCAGAAACAAATTCTTAGACATTATTTTATTTGAAACATTGATACTTGAATTACTTGTAAAGTCTTGAAATTTATTTGGCTACTCTAGGCTTATCAGAATTCATTACAATATATTTCATTTTGACCCAGGAAATGTATTTTCTTTCTTAAAAGAGAAGATAAAAACATACCAACCCTCAATATTCTAAACATGGAATTAGTGTTAGATAAGCGTAGTCAAAATCATCCCCTATCTGAGACTCTGGAATGAGATGTTCTTCAGGCTTTAAGAAAGCCACAGCATCCCATGGCAAATGGATAGCTGTGCATTGGGGTTTTTTCCTTCAGAAGACCTCAGAAAAAAAGCTGTCATAGGCAGAAGTAACAGCTGTGGCATATATCTTTCAAATCTACAAAACATTTGCGTTAAATCACAAATGAACCTCTAAGAAATAACTTTGGAAAAGCCTGAATTCATCCCTTTCAGGATATGCAATCTAATCAGCACAGCACCAAGGGAAAGGAGGAATGGATTAGAAATAGCAGGCTCTGTTTATTTTTGTCTGGGAACTATGGAATGTACATTTATGGCTTTGTTTGAGAGCTCAGAATTTATAAATACAGTCCATAACTCTGTACTCCCCAAATAACTTACGTCATGAAAAGAGCGATTTAGGAAAGACTGGATGAAGCCAAATCTTCAGCCCCAAATTCATTTGTGTTTTAGGGAGCAAAGGCATTTCATCTGCAAGTATTTAGACGTGCATCAACTAGTGCTGAACAAGTTCTTATTTATATTTTTTTGGTTCTGATTTAGCTGCCTCTAATGTCCTTCAGTAAAAATAGACTTTGTGAGATTTTTTTCTGTTGTAAATTAAAGTCTCAGAAATACACTGCAAAACTGAAATCCCACTTTGAATATGCCAAACTGAACAGTCTGTTTTCAAAGTTGTCTTGATATAAAAGTTCATTTAGTTGAACTACTGGTAATACAGCTGGTGGATCTCAACATTTTGGCTTACCTGAATAAATCAAGTGTATGAAATAGTTTCCCCTTTTCTGGTGTGAAGGAGGAGAGGGAATACACCTGTTTGATCATAAATATTAGCAATTTTGGTGATGAACACCTAAAAGAATAGGGAGGTTTGTCAATGCCATGCAGATGTGGCCAGAGGAGGGGACTGGAGGCTGGCATCACTTGCAGCTGTTCTTGAGTCCATATGAGAACACATCTTCCCAATCCAAAGATAACTTTCTCTTTTTCACCTCCTTGCAATTCTTCTTCCTTTTCTTACATTACTTACAGTCACACTCCTTCCCTCTTGTTGCCTGTCCTTGTTTCTTTGCTTCTCAGGAAGTTCTTTCCATCATTTTTTTCTACACTATTTGCTGCCACCACCTTTCTAGCTCGGTTCCTAATATAACTCAAAGAAAATCTCCCAGAAAATCCTGTCCCTTTTTACCACAATGTCATAGGTTCCAGTGCACTGCCCCACTCTCAGAGGGTGGGGAAAACACCATCCTTCCCTCACCCTGTCATCCTCCCTGTGCTTCCTGCTGCTGTCCTCTGAGGGAGAGTGCAAGAGACAAGGTCATGCCACCAAAGGGGAAACGTATAAATGGAGGATTTTCCTTGCCCTCTTTATGGGTAACTTTTCAGTTGAGTGGGGATAAACATCTTAACCAGATCTGTCTGCAGACACCAGGAAAGGAGGACAGCAAATGGCAGAGGCCAATGCAACCGCCCTACTGCCTGCAGTTAATGCCAGAGCCCAGGCTGGCTGCTGCCCACAGGACAGGAGTGAGACTGAGGCTACTGAGTAACACACAGCACCTCTGCCTTGAGGGCTGCAAGCTTTGTCCTCGTGCCTTTTCCCCTTTCAGGCAGGCTCTTCCTCCTTCTCTGCTTCCTCTGCCAGCAGAGGCTTAGCCTTGGTCCTGTGGTTTCAGATCAGCTCCCTCCCTGTCTAACAAACTGACTCTACCCTGCCATGCATGGACCATGTGAGAGGAAGGTACTCCCAAGCACACAATGGTAAGAAGAGAAGATCACTCTGGAGGAGACTTCTGCACACGGAGAATAATGATTTGCACTTTGGTTTGGGGAAACAACTGCACTTTACTATGCACTGTACACTTACATTCACGTGGAGGACTGGGAGAAGAACAACTTCTGAATGGTAAAGTTCTGTAACTAGGACCAAGATCGTCTATCAAAGAGATGGTGATGAAATGGTTGACTATTCCTGACCTCACAACTCTTTCCAGCAGCAGTCTTCTTCTTCCCACACAGCTTACCAGTGGAAAGTGTATTATTTTTGTACATCTCATGCAAAAATGCAGCTTTTATTTTGCTTACAGCAAATTAGCCAAGGCTAAAATCAGGCTTAAAATAGAAATTATCCCACAAATTGGATTAGATATACATTTAACTGACAAACTCTTGAATGCTCCTTTTATATTTTTAAAAAATTCTCCAGAGATAACATTCAGTCCTACAGTGGCTGCAACAAATGATGGGAAAAGCCTGATCAGATGTTGCTTGTCCACCAATCTCCATGAAACATGAGACTTCTTTATCACTATAGAGAGCATTCTGGGGAGATTAAAAATTTGACATGGATGCCATTCATCCATGTGCATGGAGCCAGCACCCGGCCAATGCACGGTATGAATTCCACATAATCCCTCTTCTGTAGGCTTCCGGGCAACACAGGCTTTATCCAGACCATAGAGAACCAAGAATTTTACCCATGGGAAGCAAAATAAAAACAATTCAAGGCAAACTGTGAGGAAAATACCACTGATAAAGGATTGCAGGACGTGTTTGGAGAATGCCCCTCCTTCATTGAACACTAGGGAGTTGAAATGTCAGTACAGGGAAGATCTAGACCACTTAACAAATGTTGGGTCTGAGCTTGCAAAAATTATTTGTGTGAGTGATTATCAGCACAAGTATTCCATGGAACTCATGTCTAGAAGTTTGCAAAAATGTCCAAAACTCTTCTTTTAGTCAGCAAATAAAAGCATGTTCTCAAGACCCTCTGAGGGCAGTAGGTGATACACACAGTCTGGGTAAGTATTTTTTAGTTCTCTTTTTATACAAGGTATTTTAAAACATGGTGCTTTGGCAACAGTAGAGGAAATAATAGGAGAAAAGGCAGAGTGTAGGAGAGGGTTCATGTTCAGAGAAATATTTCATATAAATTTGCTGCTAATTGCTTCCTTCTTCTTAAGACACCAAATGATGCCATTGATCATCCACAAGTGCTGAGGACAGCACAAGGATGGTTAAATGTATCAGTAAAGAAACAGATACATTAATGAGACAGAAAGCAGAGTAAGTCGACCAGGAGATTTTGCTACTTTTCAATTTAAAGGAATATTGACCTTATCATTAGTTTTACTTATTTTTTACCTCAAAATTTGGAGGAAGAGTGAAAATCAGGTAATCATAGGGAGCTGTAGGTTGCTGTCATTCCTATATTTCAGTGATCCTTAATATAATAGTTCAAAATCCCAACCAGAAAAAGGGTGATCTAGCTTTTCTTGCTGTTTCACAATCTCACACTGTCACAGTTTAGTGAGATCATCACACAGTTACAGTTTTAATAAATGGTCATAATAACAAAAACAGATTTACTTCGTGTTGATTCAAATTTTTTAATTCCTCTTTTGTCAAGCTGCTTTAAACAGCCAACCCTTGTAAGAATATGCTAATGTGTAATTAAACTGCACTCATGTCATGCCATATGGTACATTTGAAAAATAAACCACTGCGCTATTATTTGGGGAGGGTCATTTGAAAAGGAAAGGAAAGGAAAAAGAGACAACCCAGGGGAAAAGACCGTTTATCTGTCCTCTCACATTTTATAAGCCAGTTTTAAGCATTAGGCACTGTTATTCTGGATGAGATTTGACAGTTTCGGGGTCAATGGATTCTTAATCTTTTATTAAAGAGAAGAGAATGTGCTGATATGCAACAAAGACCATTTCATGGGTTGTGGGTTTTTTCCTTTAAATTAGACATAATTAAGTTTTTAGGGAAAATATTTATCTTTACTGTGAAGCCACGAGCAGGTAAACACACACACATAGGGGAAATAAGCTTTGGAGCCAGTGTGAGTTTTGATGTTGGCTTCTGTGGGAGCTGATCCTGGTTCTCTGCCATTTTCCAATCTGATATTAACATGCAAGTCAGGATGGGTGAGAGGGAGATATAAAGAGAGAAATGCTGGATTCAGAAAAAGAGTTTGGCAGTTAGGTGCTTAATTATATAGTGGCATGTGGACAGTGTGCAAGCAGGAGTGCAGACGCAGGCAAAAATGATTAATTTCTTGTTTTAATTATAGCTGATCGTTTGATTGTGTGGTCATTATTGAAAATGACCTGGTATTTCATTTGGGAACTTCAGAGTAGCAGGAAGGTGAGGAGATGCTGTAGTCTAAGGCATTAGCTTCTTACTAGTAGATGTTTGTATTTTAATGTGCTTGACAGGTCACAAGTGAGATGAGTGATGGGCTCAACCTAACCTTTGCCAGATGATCACCTACATTAAAAAACCCTGCATAATTTATTAAAATAATTCAAACACATTTCTCAGTAGAGCATTCATTGTCTACTTTTCTTTTTAATGATAACCATCCATGATGCTACCATCTGATGGCTATTCAAAGAGATGTACATTAAATTAGTTGTCCAGTGTTTTCAGCTTAGTTCCCAGAATCAAAGGCGCAGGTCCTCAGAGGTATTTTAGTTTCTAAAATAAAATAACTCCTCCTCATCACCCCTCAGGATTTGCATATGTCTACTCCCAAAATCCAACCTGCTTTGAATTGGGAAGATACAAGCAAAGAGGCCAAAAACTCAACAGTGATGTGATGAAAAACAAACGCCTCTTGAAGCGAACACTTCAAGGGGATATTGTGGCAAGAAGCCTGGTCTGCTACGTAGAGAATTCTAGTTTTCACAGTTGGCAGGCTGTAGACTTTCAATGCAGGGTTATTGCACTCAGAAATATGTTTCTGGCCTCATGGGAAGGCCAGAACATTACATAAAATTCTGCTGCAGCATGAAAGAGTTGAAAGGTTTCTTTCACATGATGTAACCTCTCAGGAAATCTATTCTGACAAACAAAACAAAAATACCCTCTCCTCTCCTGCATTAACAAGAGAATAACCACCTTGTTAACCAGCTGAGAGTGTAATATGTTTTGTCTCAACTCTGCAAAGTACTTGCTTATCCTAAAGTGTGTTTTGAACCTCATTCCTACTCTGCAAGACAACAAAATACTGTGTGCAACTTCAAACTTTTGCAGGCATCATTTCACTTGATAAGTCAGTGCTAGTGAGACCCATGTGAAACTGTGGATGGCATGAGGCCCTCACCACAGGCCCATGAGAACTGAAGGGCAGAGGAAGGTCTGGGTGTTATCTGAGCACCACTCATCCTATTTTTCATACCTGCCCGGGTTAAACTTGACCCCACTGAAATAAAGGATGTTTTCAATTACTTGAATGGGACCGTGCCTTTGCCCATAGACTTTAAGGATGACAGTCATGTATTGTGACCCATCCAGGAATCCCTGTGTTAAGCTCAGAACTTCTGTCTGAACTAGGTACTTCAGGAACATATCCAATGTTGATTTAAAGGTTTAAATAGAGTAGCATTCATTTTATGTGTTTCATCTTACATTAAAGGCATGCCAAAGGCTAATTACTCTCACTCTTTAAAGACTGAATCTTAACTCCCATCCTAATTTGTATATATTAAATTTCTAGATGTTGAATATCACCATATCTGATGGTCTAAAGCACTCACTTCTATTAAAATACCCATACCCATTTATAGATCACAATCAAAACAGCTCTTAATATTTTCTTCAATAAACTGAGAAAGCTTAAACATACAAAATTTTAAACAGGAGAAAAAATTTATTGGCCAGCTATCAGAGAAAAATATTTTTCAATAAATAAAGGAATAAATGGCAAATCTGGTTCAGATTTGAATACAGCCAAGCCAAAATGGGTTTATTTTAACATGTGTATAACTTAATATAATTGCATTATATATTTAAATAGGAATCACGGTGTTGTCCTTAGATGGCAAAGTTTTGCATTGTTGAAAGAATTACAGCACTATTTTCAAAATGTAATAAAATAGAGAAAGAAATCTAAGACAGTTGCCCAAGGATGACAGAATTCATAGACTGCCAGCCAAGAAGAAATAAATTGTCAGTAAAAGAAAAAAAAAAAATTTGAAGAAGAACACAGAATGAGGAGTCTCTCAAGAGGAACGTGTTCCCTGCATTGGAAAATGTGTCAGAATACTTGCATTCACAAAGAAAGAAAGATAAAGAAGTTTTGGTCAAGTCTTTCTCTGCTAACAGGAACTACAATGGGAGAAATTGAGAAAAGAAGAGTGTAAGATGAAACACAACTGAAGATGGGGATAGGGTCTCTCTAAACTTGAATGAGGCATTTGAAGTGTACTTGGGGTTTGAAAAGAAGACAATAGACAACAGAAAGAAGTTGTTTGCCTGCTGAAGATTACCAGAAGAAAATAATTGCCAGAAGAAGATCTTTTAAAAAGAATGGAGAAAATAAAAAGGAGAAGACTGGTAAGGCTGAATACAAAATTAACTAGGACAGGAGAAGGTGAAAAACAGGGAGCTTTGGAAACAACTAATAAGAAAGGAAGACTTTAGAATAGGAAGGGTATAAAGACGTGGAGTGCTCATAAGGCTGCTTAGAGAAAGGGAACTTCTGGAGTAGAAATCGTCCACACAGACAGCTGCAGCTATAGGTTCAGGAATAGTACTGTCCCTGAGCATGCTTTTGTCCTCAGGGAAAGGGAAATAGGAAATGAGAACAGATCAAAGGAGATAATGAAAGGGCAATAAGAGAAAATCCAAGGAAGATGGGTGCTCTTGAAGCTAGTAAGTTGAGGGGAAGGGTGGAAAGAAAAAAAGGCGAAGTCCCTATTATATGGGAAATAAAAAACTTGGATAAGATTACTTCCTTGTAGAAAAGCGGATTACAGTGTTGGTTGGAGTGGATTAACAGGACAGAAAAAGTTTATGTAGCTGGGACACTAAGGCTAACTCTACTCATTGACTTCAAAATTGGCAACTTTTTTAGCCAGAAAAGATTTTCAGACATCAAAGAAGTTTTTAGTTTTCCCATTTCCCCACCCCACTCCTCTGTTTCACTGTCCAAAATGCAAACCTATTAGAAAAGAGTGTTGGAGTGAACCAACACATCTTCAAGACATTATTCCTTATTCTGCCAAGATTTCTGGAAATTTCAGACTCTATGAAGATAAGTATAATAACATTTATATTTCTTTCAGGGTGGTAAAAAGATCTGAAGCTTCTAAAAACTGAAAAGAAAAACTGAAAGCATGAAGAAATTAAACTATTAAGTGATTAAATGATTTAACTCTCTTATGGATTATGTTACCAATCAATCTCATCTGAAGATACGGTATGGCCTACCAATACAGAATAAATTAATAACAGCAGGTAAGGATATTCTTGATGTTGTCTATGAATGCATGATATTTACAAACTATTAGATAGATCTATAGACAACATACTTATTCAATATGAATAATACAAATGTTTTTATCTGGACATAACTTAAAGTGATAAACCTTAGAGATTTGTCTCCAGGGCTGGGACTGTGCTTTCTTCTGGATCCTTTTACCAAATTACCAGCCCATTGTCCAGATTCACCTTAAAAAGAATTGAGAATTTAGCATGTACAACAAGATGATTGTCAAAGAAGAGTGCCTTCTCTGCTGTAAGTGCTAAAAAAGATCTCTTCCCTGCTGTTTTAACTGTGAAGTGCTATTAAGTCACAAGTCTTATGTAGTATACGGTATACTTATACAGTAGTTTTCATTCATTGTTATCCAAAACAGAATCACAGAGAATCACAGAACTGGTAAGGTTGGAAGGGACGACTGTGAGTCATCAGGTCCAAGCACCCTGCTTAAGCAGGGTCATCCAAGCCTTGCTGAAGTCAAGGTAGACAATATCCACTGCTCTCCCTTCACCCATCCATGCACTTGCTTCATCATAGAAGGTAATCAGTTTGGTCAAGCATGATTTACCTTCAGTGAATCCACACTGACTACTCCTGATCAGCTTCTTGCCATCCACATGGATAGAGATGGCCTCCAGAATGAGGCACTCCATCACCTTTCCAGGGAGTGAGGTGAGGCTGACTGGACAATAGTTCCCTGGGTCCTCATTCTTGCCCTTTTTGAAGACCAGGGTGACATTTGTTTTCTTCCAGTCCTCAGGCACCTGTCCTGATGGTCATGACCTTGAGCAGCCTAGCTGTGGTGTCTGTCAGCTCTCTCGACACTCATGGATGCATCCTGCAAGGGCCCCTGGACCTGTGGATGTCAGGTTCACCTGGGTGTTCTCTAACCCAATCCTTCTTGGCCAAGGCAAGCAGAATACCAGACTCAAGGGCAAGCAAATCCAAAACTGATATGGAAGGAGTGAATTAAGCTATATTGAAAGAAGACTGATATGTGACTAAAGTGCAACAGATTTATTTTTCTACAAATAGTTTTCTTGATTTTTGGGACATATTTCAAGTGTAGCATTGTTGGAAAGTTACGTCACAGTTTCGGATTTGTATTAACTTTGTATGAGTAGTGTGCTTTAGTTTTGTTCTTCCTTTGCATCTCCATATTTCATCTTGATTTCAGCTTCATTCTGAAATGCAGTTAATTCATACCGTAGTGCAGGCAAGTGGGAACACATTGCTCTTATCAGTCTGTGGAAGAATAAAACTGTATCTTGTAAAACGTTGATGATGAAACATTGCCAATGGCCTCTCTCAGTGTGCTATCTGTTCTCGAGACTTCAAAGAAACTATTTCAGTCATAGAGATACATTCTGTCCTTATTTAAGAGGAAGGGGTCAGTTCCTGGTTACTCAAGCACATCTGAAAAATGTAAACTTAAATACTATCAAATTATCTCTGTATGATGAGGGGGGGAAAGTGATTTATGTGTACTGTGAAGCCAAATTTTGTGTGTCTGTCTAGGTGCTTTTATTGAAACGTGTAATGAATGACTCACCACAAATTATTCTCCTGAGTAGATTGTGTGGGCTTGAGAGCCTGTAGGTCACCCTAAAAGTCCCAACCAATGCAGGAATATCTTCTGCAAAGGCTTACTAAATGCTTTGTCTCATCTAGTTTTTAGTTGATTGGGCAATGACAGCCTCACAGCTTCCCCTGAGAGATCTTTTCATGTAACATCAATTCCACATTAAGTCATTTCTGTTTCTCATCCGGTTGCCCTATAAAACTTTCTGTGGGGCAAGGGAAAAATAATGAACACAAATGAGAAAAGCCTGCGTCACGTTTAATTAAAAATATTTTTGCCCTTGGAATGAAAAGGTATGGTGATAACGGGAGTCACTGGGGAGTTCTGCCTAAAAGTGTTGGCATCATATCACCTTATTTCAGTACAGATACAAAATTGAAGAAAATGTGCAATTATGTCTTAAACAAAAATGTGATGGTAGACATCAACTGCGTGTAGCTGAAACAACATATGAACACATGGCATCTTTGCTAAGTAATTTGCCCTTAATTGTCAGCACATTTAGTACTGGCATTTTTAGATACATTTTTGGTTCATTCTCTAACAAATGACTCTACACTAATTGTTTCTCCCAGCAATTCATTGCACAGCTGGGAGACCAAGTTGCAGAATGGCACACACACTATCTTGTATTGAATTCATTTCTTGAAAATGTTTAAAATTCCATGAGGTAGTCAAGAATTGTTTTAATTGCAGTATCTACAATGAAAATATGGAATTAATTAAATGTCTTGTGGGTCAGGTAAGGTACAGCTTTCAGAACCTACTGCTTGGGAATGTTTCAAAAACTGTAATAGTGTAAATCAAGATATCTTTTAGTAATGGGGATAACTGTCACATTTCATAGGATCTCTTAAAAGCTTATTTTTATTTAAAAGGTGAACATCTGCTAAGGCAGCAAACTCCTCTGTATGCAAAAGAATTTTTTTTTCTGAGGATCTTTCCATTATGAAATACCTGTCATGATTCTCTTGTACAAATCTGTTAGGTCTCACAAATCTTTCTCTTATGTCTCTCCTAAGGTGCACTTATCTTCTCTGATGAGAGATAAATGTTCATAATTTAAAAAAGGAGAAAGTTTTAATCTTAAGCAGACCAAAGTCTAAAGGCTTACTAAGGAATATTAGCTGGAACAATATAAATGGAGAAGGATCTTTAGAAAATGGGTTGCCTACTGTATATGGGATTCGCTTTCAAGAAGCACTGATGCCACATTATAAGTTGGGAACAAATTGCTAAAAAGTCCTTCCCTCTTAGCTCATGAATCACACTGCTCTGATACGTCAAACCACATCAAGAGCAATCAGTCAAATTAACTGACATCATGAAGTGCTTCATGAATTTTTTTCCATAGGAGAATGATCTCATAGCTGTCCAACTTTATACTGTAAGCAAGATCTCGAGACACTGAGGAAAAAGTAGTTGAATGAAGTTGAAATATATTTTTAGTCTGAAGTGAGCAAATTCCTGATAAATTCTTCAGGGTTGTTTTTTGTTGTTGTTGTTTTGTTTTGTTTTGGGGGTTTTTTTTGCAAGGCTTTATCACTGTAAAAGTATTTTTATAACTGAGCATATTTTGTGCTTCTAGTAGTCTGTGAAATGTAAGTAGCATGCATGACTGCAGAGACTTAACATGACCTGTCTACCTTCACATGCAGTGAGACCTTTGAAATACTGACCTCATCCTGAGTACCTGGTTTTCAAGCTGTAACTTTTCCATTAGCAGAAGGACTTGGTGACAGCAGGATGAATTCACCTGGTCAGAACACTTGGACCTGTGAAATGCTTGGACTGGAAACCCCAGTTACTGCTAGAATAAGCCAATGCCTGCTGTAGACCCACAGCAAACACAAAGTCACAGAAGCTGAAGTTGGACTTGGAAAGATCCATATGGCTTCACAGCAATGACTGAGATGATGGGTGAGGAAGTGAGGGTAGCCTTCAGTATGGGTATAATCCACCACTGAAGAGACTCTGGTGATAATCTACATCATAAAAGCAGACCTGCAAGAAGGTTAAGTCCTATTCACACACCTAAAAAGAAATAGCTGGTTCAGGGCAGGGGGGTTAGTTTGGGGTTTTTTTGGGTTTGGGGGAGTTGGTTTTGAGTCTGGTTTGATTCTGTTTGTTTCACTGGGTTTTTCCCAGTAAACCTAAATTCTTTGTGCAGTTTCCAAGAGGGTTGCATGCAAAAAGTATATATGCAAAAACCATAGCCAATCAAATATTTGCGCATGCCATCGCTAATTGTAAAATTAGAGTAAAAATGTGTGAAAATTCAACATTTCACAAAAAATTTATATCATACTCAATAATATAAAACTTTCTTTAAATCTTGCTGTAATCAATTAACTGAGCTCTTTTAAACTATTAAACGCTCTGAATATACCTTTTTTTCCATTTAAACCACCTAATGAAGTGATTAGTTAGTGTATTTTTACTGTTTGTTTGTCTTCTCTGCGTAATTCCTTTTCTTTTTACACAGGACATAAATACTCCCTTTGGTTTTAGCTATGAAGGGCAATCTGATAGAATAAATGCAGCCCAAGCTAAATTGGCATGGCTCTGTCAGTGTTACTGAGTGGTATCTGCTTAACCTAGAGCTGAATTTCCATTGATTTCAATTGAAGAAGGGCTAAGGTCCTTAATGAAAAAGGAGTAGAACCAAATAGTTCTGAGATGAACAGTTTTGGATTTGTTTTTTTCCCTCATAAATTTGCAGGCTGAAATCCTAAATCGTGTGGATCAGTTATCAGATTGTATTATCTGCTGATGTTCAGCATCTGTTAGCTAAATCAACAACTCTGAACAGCAGCTTTCTATAAATCACAGTTTATTTAAAATAGCCTGTCTGTTACCTGCATGACAGGAGAGGCACAGCTCCTGAAGTGGAAGAGGAAGGGCTGGGAAGCCCAAGATGGTGAACGTGTCATATGATGAAGTACATGCTGCTAGGGAGGGGCTAAATAGCCTTCCCCTACCCTGCTGTTCTGTGCTTGCAGAGAACATAGAAACACCTAAACCACCTGATTTAATTTTTTGTAAATAGATTTTTGTCAATTGTTTCACCTGATTAAACAAAGGCTTTGCTGCTCTGATAAAAATTCAAGTTTTTCCCATCCGTGTCAGCTGGTCCAGTTAAAAGATAATCTATTCCTACAAAACTTATCTCTCATCCTCAGGCCAGCACTTCTACCTAAAATAATAAAGGCAATGCTGTAGTTGTCAGGTAGTGGCCAAATACTTCATTAACTCAGTTCATTTCAGCAGGCTACAAGTGATAGCCAGCCTTATCACCTGAACAGGTAATGTCTGTGTTGAAGACCTTTACTATCCTAGCATCCTGGCAGGAAAAATCCTGCAATTTATACACCTGATATGTTGAAATGGGGAATATTATTAACTGGGATTTTGTTTGCAACAAGATGCTAAGGGGAAGCAAAACCTAGCAGATTTGTTCTGATTTGCCCCTTGTAAAAACGTCTTAGAGTGGTAGGATTGTGAATGGTCATGTAAGGGTTGTTGAGGGAGAGGACCACTCTTTGTGGTCCCTTTGGCTGTGTGCTGTGGACCAGCCTGAGAGGTGCTGCCCACAGCCACTGTGAATGGCTGAGCCAACATTTGCCCCAATATTTGAGAGGTGTTTGGACTCTTATTCAAGCAATCCTTCCCTAGGCTGCCATGAAGATTGCCTCCTCTGTGCACACAGGCTGGACACTGCTCCTGCTCACCCAGCAGGCTCAGACATTTTGCTCTCCCCACCATCAAAACTCAAGTCAACTTCAGCCCAGCTAAAAAAGCTGCAGGGCCAGGACTTAGCCCAGAGATTCTTATTGAATATATTTTCTTCTTTAAATTAGAGTACGGTAGCCAGTGTTTTAGTTAACCTTTGCAATGACATATTTATTCTGGTGCACACAATAATTTCTTATCACAGATTGTTTCCATATGGAAACTTTAGACATTTCTATTTCCAGAAAAGGCCTCAAAAGGATCCTGTTCCTACTTTTCTGTAGAAGTGTGATTATATTTGTAACAATTAAAAATGCAGTTCCCCTTGGGGAAATGTCAGTGGTAATTATCACACTGATGATTCAGAGAATGCTTCCTTCTACAACTGTCTCTTGATAAATTGCTGGTACTTTTTTGACACTCTCACTTCTCTTGTTTGATTAAATAATCATTGGAAAAAAAATCATCACTTCATAGTCAGATGTCAGTCTCCTTTCACGCTGAAGTGTATTGCTCTTGCTGTTAAAAATCACAAGCACATCACCATGTGAAAGCCAAAAAAGCCTCCAAGAGCTCATCTGTGTGGTTCATAGTGTGTGTCAGCAATAACTAGAAGAGCTGTATGCCTAGATTCATCTCCACATGGGTGGAAAATTCTGGGATAGAATCCTTGCCCTACTTAGCAGCAGTACATACCAATAATGAAACCATTCAGGGAGCTGCTAGTGTTTCCTCAACTCTTGTTCACAATTTTTTGTGTTTCATTGCCCTTTAGGCTTGCAACTCCTGCTGACCACATTTTTTATACCCTATACCACTGGGCTGGGGACCAATCAGTAGCAACATTTCCACTGACTTTCATGGGTGCTAGGTCAAACTTATCATCTCTTTGTGAAAATAGATCTCACTTCTCCCTGCAGCCCC
Source organism: Chaetops frenatus (assembly GCA_013400775.1). Classification (NCBI taxonomy): domain Eukaryota; kingdom Metazoa; phylum Chordata; class Aves; order Passeriformes; family Picathartidae; genus Chaetops; species Chaetops frenatus. The sequence goes on along the minus strand of VZTR01024639.1, from coordinate 22,272 downwards.
AAACCCTACATATCCCACATCTTCACTTCTTTCCTTGAAATCCTGTTCACTCAGTCATTCTTTGGGTGATTCTCTCTGCCTTGACCTTCATATCAGACACCACAGGCAAATACTGATGCATCTTATTAACATATTTTGCAGTGGTAAAGCACTGTAAACCTCACTGCACCTTTCCTCTTCCTTTCACTACCAACATGTTTTCCAATGTTTTCTAAGACCAAAAAAGTTTCAGACCACATTCTCAAAATAATACATGTTGGAAAATAGTACCACTTTATCTCAAATTTCAATCCTTTAGGTAGATGACTCTGTGTGTCTCTGTATTTTTCTCTTCTTCTGCCTTATTTTAAAGTTTACCTATTGCTAAAGATGCAGTTTCTAACTAACATATAAGAAATTCTCACATCCCAGACCAAAGCCTTCAGAGTTGTTATTCTCAGGAATTTTTGTTTGTTTGTTTGTTTGTTTTCTCAGCCACGGGCCTGCTTGTATACTTTATTCACTCTGACAAGCAGTGAAGCATGTTGGTAGTTTTCTTACTCTGCAATCAATTTCTTTTTCTTTATTTTTCTTTTTCCTGATCTTGCCCAGTAAACAAAGGTACTATCCCTTTAACCTCTGACAAGGAACAGTCTTTCATGGAGCAGTGACTGGATCTGCTTTCCAAAAGTGGTTCAGCAGCAGTGATTCTGGCTTATGGCCTTCTTAGAACTCTTGATCCATCATATCTGATGTGCTGTCTAGCCCCTTGACTGATTTTCAAATCTGCCTCTGACTGCACAGAAATTACCCATGCATTTGGCCAGACAAATCACACGAGCAGATGTGAGGTGACCCAAACAAGGCACATAAATTATGTGTTTGGGATCAGATTCAGTTGCCCGCTGTGCTAAATGCCACATAGACACTAATTGAAAAGACAGTACATACTCCAAGTACGGCAATTGAGGAAGGAAATCAGCACCTACATAGTGAGAACAACAGAAGACAAATGAAGCATGAAACAGTGTTTGGAAACTAAGAGAATTAAAGAATATTAAAGAAACTCCTTTGAAGTTGCAAGGTCAAATAACCAAAGTTAGGAAACACAAAATATTAAACTGTTTCATTCTACATTTCCTTATGTGATTATGTGCTGGTTTTTTCAGCAGAAATATTTTGTCATTCAGGTAAAGGTTGTTGACCTAAAAAGAAGGTACTTACTATTTTGTTTCTTTGCACAGGTTGCTGTGTGCTCTCAGAGTGCACTTACTGCATGTCATTCAAACCTTTGCCATGAAGAAGAAATTATTCACGAACTTCGCCACCATATTTCTCACTGCAGGATCCAGTTTCACAACAGCTGCAGCAGCCCATTATGATAACCCAGCAATGGCCTCTCATCTAGCCAAGCTCCTGGTACTCCCTCTCATAGTGCTTCCAAAAAAGTCTCTGTAATGTTTTGAGCTGATGGTAGAAATCCATCATGGATATTAATAAGACCCTGAGATGGGTCTTGCTAACATCTGGGATAGATGCCTGGTCATGAAGCAGTTGCCCTGTGAGAGCTTGGTTCAGTCTACTGCTGAGGCAGGGAAATGTTCATGACCCTGGGAACACATTCCTGCCATAGAAAAGACTGTCAGTCTTCCACTGAAAATGGTTTTGGTGGAAGAGTGGAGTTGGTGTTCTGTGTCACAGAGGACTGAGCATTAGAAAGGCCTACAAGTTGAGAAAGCTGTCTGGCATCAACTCCATGCAAGGAGAATCTTCAGGAAATTTACAGCCACATCCAAAAACTGTTTCTTGAAGTAAAAGTTAGGCAGGACCAAAGCATAACCTCACCTCTATACTCCATGTATTCTTTGCTTTTTTTTATTGTAAAATTTCCTAAGTGCCAAGAGTTGCACCTTCTATCACAGAACTGTCACAAGTCAGCAGTTCTGAAAAGTTTGTCACACATCTGACTCCTACAGTAGAACAGGAACTGCTGTCTGTCTCCACATCCTCTAAGAGACTCAGTTAGGAAGGTGTTGTAGATGTATTCTCCCATCACCAAGAGGATCTGTCTCCATCTAAAATACCATCATTCACTTCAAAATTTAGCTGAGAACTAAGCGCCTATTTTCATACATATATATAAATTTATGTGTCTGTGCTTTACTTCTCTTAGTAGATTTACACCCCCTATCTCACACCTCTCAGGCCACTGTCCTTGTTCCCAGGCTGTGGAATGCTCTGAGGTAGAGGGACTTTCTTGTGTCACAGCCCAGGGAAGAAGTCATGATTCAGTGGGTCAAAGACTGAGATCACAAAGATGATGGCCTTGTAGCCCACTCAGCCTTAAAATACTCCTACAGACCTCTTGAGAGCCATAATTTTTCAATGACTTGCATGACAGCCAGTTTGGGGAGCATCTCAAAGGGATGATAAAAGGTGCAACCTTGAATAAAGGCCACAAATTAATAAAGGCTGTCAGATTTCAAGATAGGGGAGAGATGACCTATGTTTTTCCAAATAAAAGGTCAGCTGAAATTTTTAGCATGGGAAGAACACCATGTTTTTCTCCATATTCCTTCTTAGAATTGGCAGTTTATTTTCTGCATAAATATGAGTGTATATATAAATTCACCATGCACTGTACACTCAGCATAGAAAATTTCTATCGTGTTTGGCAAAGTTGAGAGTTACTCAAAGGAAGATCGTGTCATGGGAAATATCAGGCAACCACAGTAACAGGCAGGGTGACCCATCCAGCCTACAACAAAACTTTTGGCTAGAGAGCTTCATGCACTGGCAGATTTTCTGTTTCACATCAGTGACCACATGTTTCAGCAAGGGACTAGTGAGAATAAGTAAGTGTGGGAAAGGGGAATATGTAGCAGATCTCTGCTCCTTAGAAAAGGTATCATACTGCTACTTGCAAGAATATATGGCATGTGGGCCAGCAACTTGCTTTCCAAAAAGAAAGGAGCATTTTTTCCTGAGCTTAAGCTGTGAGCTGGGACAGGATCTCAAAAGTGGGAACAAATAATGTGGAATGGTTAGGTTTGCCCATGTGACTTACGCCTTTCTCATCTAGTCCTGTGACACAACAAGTGAAAGACCCCTTGCAGGAAGTGGAAGGGGGCAGAGAAGGCTTAAACCCAGGTGCTTGCAAGATGAGAAGACCAAGCTGAAATCCAATATAAAAGATATGCAGAGAAACTATTAAGTATTAAACTGAGAGCTGTGGAGAGGGGTTGTGCTTGCAAGGAGAACTACTGTTTCCACCAGGCTAGTTGAAGGAGGCAGGGTTGGTCTGTCAGGGACATGCTATAGCTGGTGGCTGCTTGCAAAGCCTGCAGTTGCTTAACTGCTCACAGTTTAGGGTTTTATTGACATACACAGAGATGGCAACTCATTCATTTATGAGCAACAGAATGCCTCTTTTTTCCAAAACTGCAGGTAAGTGTTGCATTGCTTAAGTGTCTGCAAAATGGGCTGCCTATGTGTTAGCATACATTGCAAAATGGGCTGCAAAATTTCCTTATAGAATTTCCCCAGATGGGAGTACCACAAGCTAATGTAGTTATAGCAATTCTTTCTGGTATAATTCATCTTTTGGGTGAGATTTTTGAGAACTGCTAGTGTTCTTCCTCAACATTTGAAAGGTGTGTTTTATTTGTTTCACCAAAGCTATATAGTAGCTTTAAAACAGCTTGTCTGAACTTTTAAGGCCTTATGAATCCTGCTATTAAAAAAATAAGACTCTTCTACACACAGACAATTTGGCTTCTGCTCTCAGAGATGTGCTGTATATACTCACACAACAGCCTTTGAATAAGTAACATCTGTAATGTTATATTTACTCTGATTAATGAAGAGAAAAGCATTAGATCTCCTGAGTCCTTAAAAGCTGTTCTGCAATTATGCTACAACTGATCTTTATCGTTTGAGCTGGTTATTTATCTCATTTCCTCATGATTGTTTGAAGTTGCTTCTTTAAAAATTAGGTCTTGCTATTAACAACTATTATTAATTACCCTTTTAGAAGGCCTGTGTCTGCAGCGGGAAATGTTGCACTTACAAGTTCTGTTTTATCCAGCTTTGGTTTAAATTGTTTGTTGCTGTCACTTCTCTGCAAGCTCCAGGGATGATCTGAAAAGTAGTGCATTTATCAGTAATACTTCAGAATTTGTTATGTGTAATGCTGAGGTTTGCAGATAGATGAATAAAAGCAAGCCATTTTAAATGCGAATGTTGTCAGGAACAGGAAGAAAGTTGTACTAGACCCAAATGTCTGGACTGAAAACTCAAGGCTTCCTCAAGGGAAAAGAATGAATATTGCACAGAACTGAATCTGATTAGGATGAAAAAATCATGACTAAATTCTGAAGTATGTATTTACTGAGAAGGGCACACGAGTGATTCCAAGGCATTTACCTCCTCACTACATTTTTGAGAACCTACCTCAAGCATCTGACAGAACAGGGAGGTCTAGTATCATAGGCTTTGTTACAAATACTAATGTCATACTAAAGCCACTGCAAAAAAGGTAGCAGGAGCTCTACAAGTACCTCAGGTCCAGAAGCTGGCATTAGGCACCAGGACTTCCTCTCCAAGGGCACAGAGGAGAAGGCACAAGCACAGAGACACATTCCTCCCTTCAGTGGAGCCTGCATTCTGGGACAGCTCTGCTGTGCAGTCATGTCTTCCCATTGGGCACCAACTGGATTGATTACACCATACACTCTTTCTGCCTGTGTGTGAGGGTTTCCTTTAGGAAAAAAAAAAAGTCATTTTTGCACAACATTTTTGTGTCTCAAACTGTTTGGGATCCCTAGTTACTAGTCCTTGTTCCCTTGACTTGCTTTGTGTTAATGTTTGGAGTCTGGCAGCAGCCGAATAAAGTGTTTCTGGGATTAGGCAATTGCTGGACAGAGCTTCTTTGGGGGATAGACACACTGGCTCTGCTAGAGCTAAGCCTGGGACACCTTTATTGATATATATACAAACCTAGTGGGAGGGGCAGAAGGGATTTTATAATTACACCACTGGAAACACAAGAGGAGAGAGAAGCACTAGTATTTTCCTACCTAAAATGTCGTGTTACTACAAAGAGAAGAAAGAAGGATGCGGAACTACTGAATGATTAGGAGCACAGAAAAGTTTAATGTAGGTATTTTAAGTGAAGCAGATAAAAGCAAGAGGATGTGTTATACAAAGCATCAAAAAGAAGGGCCATGAGAAAAGCAGCTCTCTCAAGGAAATAAATTCTGTTTAGCAGAAACTACCTCCTTGTTGAAATGTCTGTCCCATTAAGTCATCAGTCTGTGTGGTAAAGCCAAATCACATGAATGTTAACAGACTAACAGACTAAACAAAACTATCTGTGACAAAATAAAGGATAACTAGGCCACCACAACTTCGATGCGAGAGACAAACTCAAAGTTGCGAAGGTATTTGAAACACAGCAGAAAGCATGTTTTCTTAATCCAAGTATCTAATAAGCACTGAAGGAATGAAGCATACAATTGGAAACACATGCCCAAGCAATGTGTGACTGCAAGGGGAAGCATGGTGTAAAGACTGGCTGTGTTTCCAGTACCCCTGGAGAGAATTGACACCATGCAAAGGTGTTGGCACCAGTCTTCGATAGGAAAATGCAGCTGGAGGGTGAAGCTCTGTTAATGAAACAAAGGTTTTACTAAGCCTCTTAATTGAATCTACACTGGTATATTCTATAGCAGGTTGGCTTCAGATGCTGCACAGAAATGGATAAAAAGTGAATTCCAAATAGACAGTGGAGCTGAATGCAACATAATGACAGCAAGCACTGTGCCCAAAGTTAAAATTCAAAGCTCTGCACATTTCAAATAGGAAGATCAAAATGAGTCCATTTGGCAAAGCTGTTCTGGCCTGCCTGCTAACAGATAGAAGTATTTGAAATTGTGGAATAGAAAGTCCCAAGTGTGCTTGATTGAAGAGCAGTCTGCAAACACAGATGATCAAATTGAGTAGATAACCTATCTATGGAATTGAATTCTAGACTTCCTTTCAAAGAATGCCATGGGACATGGAAGAATACAGGGTACAATAAAGGCATGTGGCAAATCTCATATGTCTGAGGCAATTTCAAAGAGGGCGGGGAAGAAATCAGTATACCAAAGTTAAAATTAATAGTTGCTCCCAGGCAAAGCCATAGAAAAAGTAATGTAAGATACAATCAACAGAGAATGACAAGATAGCAAAACAATTAATTGTCACAGGAAGTTTTTTTTTCTGTGTCTGCTTTATTAGAGAAGAATCTTGTCAATAGGGTTTGCTTTTCTTCTTTTTTAATATATTTTGTTGGCAAAGATTTCTGCATTTTTCTAGCAGACTCTGAATGCCTTTACTTAATCCAGATTCTGATATAAAAAGTAAACTATTTGAGTGTAACACTTATTAAATAAGTTGAAAGCCAGATAACTAATAGAGCAACAGAAGAGATCGTCCTCACCTAAGGAAGAAATATCACAGATCCTCCAGCAGTTCTCCTATGAGTCACCCCTGCTCATTAATTTTATCAATATTTTCAGGGGAGGAATTGCTGGAAAAGCATGTGAATTTCTTTAGACTTAAATATATTTTAAGGACTTGTCACTTCAACTAAATTACCTGGACCGCATGGTAAATGGTCCCACTTCTGCTTCCACATTTGACTTTATCACAGGATGTGGGTCTGGAGTAGCATGTGGTTGAAATGGCTGAAACCTCTGGAAGATTGAGAATAACTGAATGTGAATTCCCAAGGCGATGTGGTAGCTCACAGCGGTAATTCAAACGGATGTAACAAACAGAGAGGATTTTTAACCACATGTAGCATAAATCCATCATTAGAATTCAATCTTCACTTTGAAAAGGTTGCAGACTTACTGGGAAAATATTCAGAAAAGTGCTGAAATAGCTATCCAGAGTCAAAGATACAATTTAAGATTTATTTTAGCATATCCATGGACCTTCACTTCTAATTTGTCATCACTGAATGTTGCATTGAAGGTCTCCTTGGTGGTATAAAATAACATGAGACAACTGAAATCTTTAGGGAATGTGAAGTTGCCAGAAAGGACTGACATGAAATATAGTGATATCAACAAATCCCTAAGCTATTGACTAAGGGCCATGAGATGTAGCTATCCTTTGCTAAATCAAATGCTTAATGTCATAGGCTTTCCAAAGCATGGTATCAAACTGGATGTAGAGATAAAAATGCCACAACTGGTTATCTGTCAAGTTGCAAACAGCCAAAAAGACACTGCAGTGACCAAGATGATCTTGTTAAGAAGTGAGAATCAATACACTACATAAGCAGAAATTTTGTGAAATCATCCTGTGAGTATCATCCTCTGATACTCACTGCATCTTGTGGCAGAGGGCTAAAGAAAGACTTTGGGGATTTGAGAAGGAAGCAAGGGACATGGCTAGATGAACACCCATACCAACTTTTTAGAGGCTCTTCCCCAGTTACAAGTTACAAGGATTGTTCTCAGAACTTGGCTTCTGGTCTGAACTTTTGCTTCAGTGGAAGAATGAAACAGGTAGTAATAGGAGAGAAGTTGCATGAATAGTGTGTCTTGTTCATGGGTAAGGGGAGTGGCTGGGAATCAGCTAGAACAGCAAGAGGGTTCTAGTACAGTGACTCCAGGGAAGACAGCTGCAAGACAAAAACCTGTTTCAAATATGGTACAATAAACAACAAGGTTTGAATTGATGTAACAAAGAATATGAAGAAAATTAATTCTTTGGATTCTTTTACAAAAGTGGCAGGGTGTATGGATAGCACAGTCAGGGAACAGGGAAGTTTTATTAGTGAGAAGATTGTCATTAGCACTAGCACCTGATGGGAGTACAGTGAAAAGAAGGAGGGAATACCAACTTGATAGTTATAACTCACAACCAACTGGTCTCAAAAGTACATGGATTGATGTACTAACTAACAAAGACCAGGGTGCTGACAGGTGTGTGTCAAAAACTGCCAAATTAAACCAAAGAATGGGATGTATTGCCTCTTAAACATTTGTCTGCAGTATCTAGGCATAAATATAACAGCATCTGAACAAACTCAGTTCAGCATGTGTGCTGCTTGATCTCATGTAGCTAGCAATAAACCATCATTGATAGTTTCTAAAAATCATGGATAAATCCACATCTTGAAAGGTATGATGTCCAGCATGGAAGAAAAAGTATTTTTTGGACGTTGTTATGATGTATTAATTTTTAGACTGGAAACTGGTGGGCGGCTGGAGACCGGAAATACATTGCATTTGAGAAATATCTACATGGAGGGCAAGTTTCTGGCTCCAGAACAGTCCTCAGAGAGAGCAAAATGAAGGCAAGTATCTGAAGTAAAAAATCGCCATACAACATGCAGAAGGAACTGTATTCTGAACAATACTTAACATATTATAAAACACAGGAAGCTGACAAGGGAATCTACAGACAACAGGAAAAATACAGGAGTAATGTGCAGTAAAAGGGGTAAAAAGCAGTGAAAATTCTAAAGCATAGCAAAACCAGAAGAAATCCTTTCAACAGTGTGGATCTAGTATTAGCTGGAAGGGCAAAAATCAGTGTTTTAATCTTCACTTGAAAATCAGGGTGATGTAATCTTAACAAAAGAGGAATATTAAGCACTTTTTAAAAGATTATTATCTAAAGAAGATACTAAGCAATGCCTACTGGATTAAAGAAATAATCAGTAAATTTGCAAATTCTTTAAAAACTAAAATAACAGTGAAATGGACAAAACATGATTTTAATAATTTGCATTCCTCTCCCAAATATGCCAATCAACATCATTTTTATGAAAAATAGGTCTTGGCATTGCACATCTGATTTATTTTAATGAGATTATGGGCTTAGTTTATAAATGTCTAAGCCTAGGCTTCTGTAGGGAATTTACACCTAGACATTATACTCTTAACATATTATATGTTATCCCTACAGTATTCTCAATCAGTAGGTGCCATTTAAAGCAAGTTAAAAGTGGGCTAATTTGAAGAGCACAAAAGACAGTCAATGGTATAGACATCATCACAAAATGGGGTTATGGCTAACAAGATTCTGCACAGAGTGGGATGTTCAGCACTACTGGCTGTTGTAATCAGGTGGTCAGAAATATGTACATACTTAATGTTTAATCAAATTCGTGTCAAAGATGCACTTGCCATATTGTGTATGTGGCACCTGCATACTTACATAGCTACCAACTTGTCTATGGAAGACTGTTTATAGAGCAAAACTCTCAGAAGGCTTTTATTTTATGATTAATCCCTTTTATTTTCCTCTAGTAAATCTGTTTTTCTAGGTATCGGGTCAGTCCTGCAGCTAAGGTGCATGAATGTCACAGAGGAATTTGAGCTGAGAAAAAAAACTCTTCTAAATATTGCAAAATACAAAATAAGACATTTAGGAACCCAGTCCTCACATATTGAGGAACATGTCTGAGGAGACAGAGGTGGAGAAAAGCAGTGTTATAGTGAACAAATGTGTGAACATGCAGACCTATGACAGTGCTGCAGAACTGCATTTCTTTGTTGCCTGGACAAGAAATATTAGATAGAATTAAAAAGACAGGCTGCAAAATACCCTGATATTGTGTGGGTAGTTATGGCTTTCATTCTTTGAGAGAGGAGGCTGTAAAATTGGTAACCATGTAAGGGGAAGCCTCACTCAGAGCCCAGTAACTGAAGAAAGTGCCTCACACAAATTACAGGTTTGCTTAGGTTGTCAGAGCAAAGATAGAGAGGTGCTTTACTACAATATGTAAACTTCAATGGAATTTCTGGATAATAAAAGTTTAGTAACTTAGCTGAGAAGAATAGGAGCATAAATTACTGAACATTTGTTATTAGAAATAAAGGGACATAGAGGTTTTTTATTTTTCTGGTCTATTTTGTTTGCTTTAACCAATGGATCATGTCTAGCATATACTATCAAGATTCTCCATAAGCTGATAAGTCAGGTCACATCAAGCACCTGTTTTGAAAGTCAGATGCATCATATTGCACTCAGTAAAAATTAACTGGAAGAAATCTAATGATCTGTGATGTATAGCCCAAACCTCAGGTTCCTCTAGATTTAACCTATCCATTTATAAAGCAAAATTTTAACCAGTCTAGGAAATAACTAATTGTACACTTACAATATGATGATGTAACAGCAACTCTCTGATTTCTCCTGGCGTGCCAGATTACAGGAGACTTTCAAGTACCATCCCTTGCTGAAGGGGTGGTTATGACAAACTGGAACGACATGCACACAAATGCTCAAATTTACAACCACTTTTTCAAGGAAAGGCTGTTGTGAGAATTATGCTCCTGCATAAGTAAGTGATTGGGGCTATCAGGGTAGATGATTTTGCCCTTGGTGGAGTTATATACCAATGATATGTTGTTGCCACAGCACCATGAAGCCATGCATTCCAGTGTAGAAATGTCACTCTAATTGCATAGCAGGGCTTTGAGAAGTTTAAAGTCAGACCTTGGAATATCTTTCTTTTGGCGAAAGAGTGAGACTGTCACTGAAGACAAGGTAAACACAAAAATTGGCCTTGGCTGTAGGAATTGCTTAAGATTCTGAAGACACTAAAACTTTGTGATATGGCTGATCATCACTTGCTCCAAATCTCTGGTGACTACCCCTTTGTGATGTTAAGTGCAGTTTGGATTTGGCTGGGAAATGTTGATTTGGGGAATACCCCTTGGGACAATGCCAGGTAAATCAGCACTGGGAGCCAGCATAGAAAGTGCCAGCATCTCTGATTCCTGCATCTGGATCCGGAAAACTCACAGCAAACTCCCAATAGTGAACATGGCTTTCTTTTTTTCTGTGGAGCAATATCAGAAAATGGAGGTCATGATGTCCTCTATCCTGTCTTGCACTATTATTTTACAAATGCCTGCACACAGCCCTTAAGATACAAGCAGTAACTGGAATATAGTTTTAAAAATCAGTAGATGGGTCAGACACATGGATAGTGACTGATCTAATGTCATCAAAAGAAAGGAATCATAATTAGTGATGCTACAGCTTTTTTTTCTTTGAGGGCCTGGTGTCATGATCTGAAGTTAGATTAGATTAAATGGGGACTCAATAGATGCAGGTATAGCTGTCTCCTTGCCATCAACACACGATTCAGTTGCTCAATGCATCAGTATAGCTCTTTTGTAGAAACCTGCTTTTGTGACCCAAATGACACACAGGCTTTCCGGTGCGAAGCTGTGACTGCCAAAGCACAGGGAGTGGGGTATAGGGTCATGAAGCCTCTATTTTCTTGTACCTCGAGAGCCAGAGTTAATGGGCAGTAATGCACTGCTTTGGGCTGAGCATGGCTCAGACATTCTAGCTTGTCCATTTGCCCAAATCCACATCCCTGCTGAAACAGGAGCAGGTTTAAAATGTCATTCAGAGCCAAACCAACACCAATCAACTGGCTGAGTGCTCTCCTCCCTCCAGAATAGATCCCACTCCACATTTCAGCTGGCTGAAAGGGGGAGCATAAGCACTGGCAAAGTTANCCCCCCCCCCCTTTTTTTTTCCTTCTCTTTCCTGTATGATTTTCTGCTTCATTTTTAGTTGTGAGAGGAGGCAAGACTGTGCCACAATATAGCTACTGTATAGTAAACCAGACCTTTTGAGTTTTGATTAAATTTTACTTCAGGTCATTTACAGAAAGTGATTTTGGAACCTGTGATCAGTATCTCCCCATCAGAGAAAACTCACCTCCCTGAAGTACACAGGCTTGAGTAAATGTTAGAATAATTGTAGAATAATCCCCAGGAATGATTCGTATTAATCGTGTGGATTTAGTAATAGTAGTTGCTTTATTTGTTCTGAAACTCATCTTTGATCCTGCACTGCAACAGCAGTAAGCAAACTTCCTCTATGGAGGCAAAAATGCTTTCTGGGACAAGGACAAGTTAGAACCTTCAGAATCTGGTAGCAGGCAGGCAAGAGAAAGAGAAAAAAAAAATGTGTCTTTAATAAAAAATTAGCAAGGTGTGATCAAGCTATTGAGAAAAGTGACTGACCAGACTGTTAGGGTCTTTTTCCTTGAATAAGAAATTGAGAGTAGCCATCCTGGTGCAAATTAAGGTCTCTGTACAGAGTGGGGAAGTGGGATTTTCAGGCTGTGCTTTTTGGTGACAGTGCATGACCCACATACACACAGCTTCTGGGGATTGCACATAAAAGACGCCTCTAATGAAACCTTGTATTGCTGCTTGGGAAGAATGTGGCAAAATGACAGTATTTTAACACTGAAAACACAACCGTAGAAAAGCAAGTGAAATAGTTCAGCTTACAAATATTGATCAGAGATGCTTTCTTGTAAAAATTCTGGTGGCTTAGTCTTGAGGTGTACCCGGGTACTGGGGATTGATGGCTCCCGAAATAGACTCGAACTGCTCGCCTTCCCCAGAGACACCTCTGCTAACAGTGAGTTTGAGAAGTCAGCATCCTTTCTGTTCTGCCAAATTGATTTCCTTATTAATCAAAAAATCTCATCTTCCTCTGGCTTCAGGTGATTTTTTTTTTTCTTAAAACGTTTTATGACTACCCGAAGAAGAAAAAAATAAAAGAAAAAGAACAAGGAAAAGGAGAAAAAAATAAGAAAACCAGAATTACTTCAAGGTGAGCTTCCAATGACTTCTTGCTCCTTTTGATGGTTCTTGTCAACTACGAACTTTCCTCCCTGTCTCTCTCTCTCTCTCTCTCTTCGAGCACCTTCTGATCTCAGAAATGTATTTTATACATTTGATGAATGAAGCGATCAATTTGTCTTTCAACCAAGCGGTTTTGGTTTAGGATAAATTGGCTAAGCGTTTTCCTCCCTCCCTGTTAGTGTGTTTGTTTTGTTTCCTCCTCCTCCTCCTCCCCAAGGTAAATCTAGACCGCTGTAATGGCATCTATATACAATTGGTGTCATTCAAATAAGACGTTTTGTCAAGCGTCTTTAAATCTGCAGTCAGCCTCATTTAACCTCTAAAATTACGCTTAACAGGCAACCTTCATTAGCCAAATCGGAAGGAACGTGCGGTATGTGTTAAGCAGCGTCGTTTCCACGCTGGTGTCCCCCACTCCGCAGCGGGCTGGGAGAGGGGCGTTGGTCTCCGGGGCCGGGATAAATGTGGGAGCAGCTACACCCCCACGTCCCGCCCTGCCTGGGCACACGGGGGTCCCTTCCCTGGGCACGGAGCCCCGCGGGGCGGTTCGCAAGCAGTTGGCCTCGGGTTTGCTTGGTGCTTTCCCCGCTCCCGCTCGCAGGGAGAGGGATGCAGGATTCCCACCGCCCGGCCGCATTATTCATCTGTTACCTCGCGAGCGAGCGGGCGGGCAGGGCTCGCCGACAGAGCTCTCGCCGCCTCGGCTCCCGGGTTGCCTGTCCCAGAGGACACCAATTAAAGGCACTAATTGGACAGCGATACATCAAAGTCTGTCTCTGAGACCGGCTCCTTGGAGCTCTGGGGGTCCTGTAGGAAGGCTTTTGTTTTAGGCACCCGCGCTGCTCCAGGTTCCCGTGTCGGGCTGAGCACTCCCACGACTCTTCTGGCCCGCTCCGCTACCCGAAACCCTTTCCTCACTCCAGCAGTGCCCGTGCGGAAAAACTACATCGATTCGGGACTCCTGGCTCACTGGGACGACGTCTCTCGTCGTGTTGACCCACCTGTGCTGACCCTCGCACACTCCCACCCATGAAACCCACCCCTCCCTGCGGCCAAACTCTGCTGGCTCCCAGGGGCTCTTCGGTGAACCCCTCGTCCCCAGGAGTGAGACGGGGACGGTGGACCCTCGCTGCCCAGGGGTCCTCGGAGCTCCCACCTTCAGGGTCCCTTGGACAGAGGACGCGGGGCTGGGTTCTACCGTCACCGTACCCCAGGTTTTCCCTTCGGACTGTATTCCCTGTGCATTGGGATAAGCCTCTTTGGGGCCGCAGGTGTTTCTCCGAGCCAGAGACCACCCCTCGAATCTGGGCAGGAGCATGCAATGGCCGTCCCAGACAGGGCTTCAGTGCCAGGGAGGTGATGAGGGCTCCCGGTACATGGGAGATGTTTGGAGAAAGAGTGAGAAGCAGGAGGAGTCAGTTATACACGGAGACCCTGACAAACAAGTCTGGTCTCTTCCCTGCTTTCCACCTCTTTTTCGAGAAATTGAACAATTCTTCCCGTTACGAAAGTGGTATGTTTCAATTTTCGTAGCCGCTTTATTAATCCTGAGTTATTCGGCACCTCGGGTTTTCCCAGGTGAGGTTGGTTCAAGCCCGAAAGAAGACCCGGCGTTTCCAGGAGAAGTACAGTGATTCTCTGCCGGCTTCATCCCGAGCCGGGCGAGCACCGCGCCAGGGGGACGAGGCCAGTTGTGTGCAAGGCTGGGCCGGGGGATTCCCAGGGCTCGGCTTCAAACAGGGCTGCTGGTACACATACATTTATGTATCTGGAATAGGAGCCAGTCAAAGGCAGAAAATGACAGTTCTCCCCGCAGGAGAGCGTGGCATCCCCGGGCTGAGCAGCGGCGCGGTTTGCTTATTCTTGCGTGATTAAAAGCTGCTTTTTAATTTGTCCTTTCTGCGGCCATCGCCCTCAGGAGCAAAGCACGGCCCCGCAGAGAATAGACTGGGTGGCCCACGAAGGAGCGCGGGCGGATGCGCCGAAGAGCACGAGAGCCGATACGGCAGGGATGGAGTTTGGTGACGGTCGCCTTTCCTCCCCCACCTGCAGCTCCGCTCCTTTCCTCAGGCCGGGGAGGATGTGCCGGGAGAGCGAGGAAGTGTTTGATCATTTACTGCCCACGGAGGCATTTGTTTTTCATTTTGCAAACGCTTCTCTTTAAGTAATTGTTCCTGTTAAGAGCGTATACCTTTCACTGGGCTTCACGGCGCTATAAATAATCTCGATGAAGATGCAAGGATATGACTTTCACAAGATTGGACAATTGATTAAATCTGTGACCTGCAATTGCGAATAATCTTGGAAGGCTATTTAAACAGATGAAGGCCTAAATTGTCTTGCTTGTATCTGAATTAATTTCTCATTCATCATCATTATGGAGTGATTGGTTCTATTCAGGCTTTGCAGCCTGCTGGAACGAAACTGGATTTAAATGAGACTGTAACACAATTTAAATGCTCCCCAGATTTAACGAGGCCAATCGAGCAGCTGCAATAAACACAAATATTTTTCTAAACAGCCTTGTTTTAAATAATTACTTAATACTTTCATGTGATGTTCTTAAGTGGCAATTTCTGTCTCTGAAGTCCCAGGCACTTCTTTGGGCAGCAGGGAAAATCACTTTATGTGTTTGCTTTGCGAGTATATGTGCATGCAATACACCGATGGACATTCTTTAAAATGAGGTTTGTAAATATTAGTGTAAACCTGCACTTCTTTCTTGGTCTCAGATACACTCAGTTTAACTCTTTTTTTTTTTTTTTTTAATTTTAAAAAGGAGGGGAATGGCAAACGGTGACTTGGAGGCCAGAGATTGTGATCTATTTGTTTTCTTGTTAGAGGATCCTTAACTAACTATCTCTTCTTCCTCCTACCTGAGAAAGAGAGAAAGAGAAGAAAAACTTTCTGAAACAGGGACCAGTTTCTGCGGGGATCTACCCTAACCTACCGTAACCGCATCCCTTCCGCAGTTCCAGCTCTCCAGGGTCACGACGGGACCCTCCCGCCTTACAAAAGGAGAAGCGAGCAGATCTGAATGAACCAGGCAACATATAAGGGGCTCCGGGTAGAAGGATGAAGAAAAAAGCGCGTGGGACTGGTTTCTCTCCCACTTTACAACCACCCAGGAACCTGATGCGCCTAAATGAAGCCATTTGTGTTAACGAGACTTCAGCTCATCCTGACGTGGGCTTTACCCCAGGGTGACACTATTGTAAAAGGCAGGACAGCGAGCCTTGGGGTGACATATGGTGGAGGGTGTTTTCAGGGGCTAAACTCGGTAGTAAAATAAAGTAGCCAGGCGAGCGGGAGAACAATAGAAAACAAAAGGTTCTTTCAGATAGACAAGCCAAAAAGCTAAAGGAGCCGCATGCTTTTGCTGCAGGTGCCGGCAAATGACCGAAGAACCCAGCAGAAAACGTGAAATATGGAGGGACGGTTTGCCAGTGATTTAGGCGCTGAAGTAAAGCATAGTGCTAGGAAAGCAGATCCGATCCAGTTTAATCATACAACCTTAATAAAAACATATAGTCTGAGACGGGAGAGCAAGCGTCAACCTCGTTGCTATTTCACTTAATGGTACAGGAGGTGACAGATAAAACACAACAAAGATGGGCTGAGTGATCTGATAGTAAAGGAGCAATTTAATGCGCGAGTTACAGCGCTGCTCCCCGGGATCGTTTAGGTTTAACCCGTTCTCTAGAGCTCATCTTCTTCCTCTTCTGGTCCTTTTTTTATTAGTAGTATTATTATTCAGTTGTTTAAAATGAGCATTATCCCAAACATATGCAGTGCAATCAGCTCGGTCACACTTACAAGAACACGCTTTAATAAGGCAATCAATCAAACGCTAACAAGGAGGGGTGGGAGGGACAGCCTTTAGGAGCTGAATTTGGCTGGCCAGGGAGCGAACCCGATGTAGCACATGGGGTACCCTGAAGACAGCTCCACTCCCGCTGATGACATAGGGCCAGGTGCCCATCGCCGGCTCCCCCGGGGCCTCACCCCAATTCTTCGAAGAGTCTCATCCCTGACCAGGGCGAGCCCATGGAAACCCGCCTGCCTGGTGGCAGTGGCTCGGGGTTAAAAGCAGAACCTGCTGCAGGCTGGATGCCCTGCGTCTACCCTCGCCTCCGTCGATGTCCCACGCGTGCCCGGAGCCATGGCCTCACGTGGGGCCGCGGACACCACCACTGGCGGCGAAGGCGTTAACGGCATCGGCCCCACGCAGCAAATGGAAAATTTCATTATGAAGTAATGAGTAATTCCTCCCACTGAGATGTATTGTTATATCTTCCACTTCAATTTAGGAGCACAGCGGCTCAATTACCTAGAAAATACAGTCAATTAAAGGCTGCTGATTGGACACGAGGACGGATCATCGATCTTGTACTTTCCAATATCGCTCCAGACACCTCATTTTCCCTCCCCTATTAACTGAAAATACTCTTGGCATTACCGCTACCCGCAGCCTATTTACCTGTGGCAGGCAATCTCTGCCCTGTGACCGAACCGCAGAGAAATTCACAGCCAGCCTTTGCCGCACCATCCTCCGAGAGTGGGCGATCGGGAGGGCGGCTGCGGAGCCGCGGGGAGAGCGGGGACCGTGCCGGCTGCGCCAGCTCCCCGTCCCTGCCCCCCCGCTCCCCGGTCGCTAAGCCGGGGATGTCCCAGTCAGGGGTGGAAGTGGTAATCAGAGGCTTAAATGTTCTTTTTCTCTCACATGCACCTAGATATATAAAATATATGTGTTTGATAATATATACATACATACATACATATATATGTATATATATATATGTATTGCCCTTCGCGCCAGCCGACGGCATTTTCTGAACTGGTCATTTTGCAAGAGCAAACTGGTGCCGCGATCGCAGCAGCAGCAGCAGCAGCAGCCTCGGCCGGATCTTGGCCTGCGTTTTCAGCCCAGCAGGTGCCTGTGCCTGGCTGAGGAACGAGGGGCCTTGGGCTGTGTAGGAGCCCCCGTTTTTGGTGGAGAGTGCTCATCTGCCGTGCCACCCTTCCCCCGACCTCTTCAGCGCTCCTTTCTCCCGGGGTCGCTGGAGGAATGGTATCAAGCACTGGCTCCGCAGCTCCTATTTTATCAGACTGGTTCTTCTGTCTATTTCTGATAGAAGAAAAAGTAGAGAAGGGGGAAAGGCTTGCAAAGCTCGGATGTTTTTCGGCTCTGCCCTTGGANACGGGGAGGGAGAATCTATTTGTGAGTGTCCAGAAAAGGGCCACTTCTTTCCATGTCCATGAGGAAATCTCATTTATAAAGAGTGGAATAATCTGGCCTTAATGATTTAAAGATTGTGGCTTTGGATCAGGTTTTTTAAAACTGTAATAATCAATATTTTTAATTGGAAAAAAAATGTCCTGGCATGCCCGTGTCTCTTCCCTGCTTTCCATCCGCTATAGGGAAACGCTGCTATGCACTCCCTCTCCTAAAGACAAAAAGTCTCCGGTGTGACAATAAACCAGAGGCTTCTGAGCAATTTAGTACGAAGTAGATACAGAGGTGTCAACACGTCTTTGTTCTGTCCAGCATTTATTTTCCTGCTTGTTGAACTGAAACTATTAGAAACTGCACGGTGAAATTTTCGTCTTAAGCAACACTTTAACCTTTTTTTTTTTTTAACAAGCACGATAAAAATATAGGTGAGAGGTTGTTAAAACTTGTCGTTATTATCGGTCTTGTTGCTATTAAGTTTTATTCCGACACGGTAACAAATTACGGCAGTGTATTTTTTGGGCTATTTTAGAACAGAGTGAAATAAATAATACCGGTTTTGGAAGAAACTACTACCCAGCTCCGTGTCCTTGTTTTTTAAATTTAGGGCTACAGAAATACAAGCAAAAGCAATGATGCTACCTTCTTCCGAAATACCTTCTGGATAGGAAACGTGTGGGTGAGTTTGACTAAGAAATACTCCTCAAGAAAGAAGACTGATCAATGTGAAGGACACACACAGATACAAAGATTAGGGATGAGGAAGGAAACACAAAACCCAACAAATGAAATAATTACTTTAAAATAAATTTTTTTTTAAATGAAAGTAAGAAAGAAGACACAGCAAGGAAAAGGCAATGAGAGAACTGAAGCCTGAAGTACAAAGGAAGGGAAATCGCCTTTGCTCCAATTTGCAGACTGGTGGTTGTCTGAAGGAGTTGTGCTCCCTGTCACCTAATCTCTTCCCTTGGCGGCTTGTTAGCGTTTGGCACGGGGTCTTTGCTCACAGAGCATTGTACATTCGATATTCAAAAACCCTCTTTACATATACATCACTTGCTAATTTCGTCAGTGTGTGCACATTTCAGCGACTGATAATAGGACATTGTTATTTAAAGGACAAATAGCTCTGACCCATAAACAGGCAGGAGCTCATTTTTTTTTTTTTCTCTACCAGTTCCAGTCTGCCTTTTAAAAATAAAAGTTGGAATGAAAGAGGAAATGAAATGCTGAGCTCCTGCTCACAACGAAGGACAAGACAATGGAGGGTAAAGAATGCAATTAAATTACGAAAGTAACGTACAGGACGACAGGTTTTCTTTAGGGTAAAGCATTGTGTTTTCCATAAAGACAACTGGATAATACTGCCGAGGTGCAAACCGGAAACCTTTCGGAGTTTTTTGTTTTTGTTTTTGTTTTTGTTTTTGTTTTTGTTTTTGTTTTTGTTTTTGTTTTTTTGCTGTTTGCCTGATTTTATTTTCTGAACACTGAGAGATAACATCTTTGCTTTCTTCATGCGCACAAGCCATTTCGTTATCAAGATAGTGTTTCTTTCAAGTATTTCAGATTTTCCTTCTCCGTCTCTTAGGTTTGTGCATAAGGTTTGTTGTGATCCGCAGAAGCCCCAGCCCTTGGGCAGAAGTCTATACACGGAAAATAAAGTCCCAGCACATTTCTATAGATGGCTGGAGCACATTTCATTCGAGTTGATTTTCTTCGTCCTCCGTGCCTAAATTCTTTCTCAGAGATAAATCACTAGTAATTTCTTTCCTTCTTCTTCTTTTTTTTTTTTTTAATTTTTTTCCCCCCTTGGAATGTAAATCCTTTTAAGATTGAGCTATTTTTAGTCTTTTTTCTTTTTCCTTTATTTTCGCTGTGGGTGTCCACGGCTGATGAGAGAACACGATTAAATAAACATGGACTGTAGGTACATTAACTCGAAGAGAAGTTCGGGAAAGGGATGAGTGTTTAATAACCCTGAGACAAAGGTTTATCTCGTTAAAGGTACTTCTTCTCTCTGGTCCATGGAAACTGAGGTGGCTTTGCTCAGGACAGAGGGCGTGAAAGTGAGGAAGGAGTCAGTCCTGGTTGTGGCCGAACAGGTAAAGTCTGATCCGGAGGGTCTCTGCGCCAGCCCGTTGGACTGGCCGCTGTGGCATGCCAGGCAGGAGCAGGGGTTGCCCCCGGCGCTGCTGAGTCCATGAGTTGGAGCAGGGTAGAGAGAGGGATGTCTGAAGGCGCACAGCAGTTCTGGTCTCGGGTACGGGTGGGAGAGGACCCTGAAGGTGTCCAGAGGCCTCAGGGGGGTACTGAAGGGGGTGGCGGCAGAGGCCGATGTGGCGCCGATGCCCATGTGGGAGTAGTAGGGCAGGGGCAGGTGGGACGGGAATGGATACGGCAGGTTCCCGGTGGCTGCCGCGTGGCTCATCATGTACGTGTAAAACGCCGGGTCGGCCGGGTGAGGCCATGTCATGGCCAGGCGCTGCCTCTTGTCCTTCATCCTGCGGTTCTGGAACCAAACCTGCCGACAGAGGAGAGGCGAGAGCCGTCACCCGCCGCCGCCCCGCTCAGCCTGGCCGCCGGCCACGGCCCTAGTCCCAGGGCGGTGCGCCGGACGTGGCTCTGCCGGAGAGCGGAGACCGGCGCCAGCTTTCCCTCCTAGAGGGAGTTGTCATCACGTACGAAGGGATCAGTTAAGCCCCTATAAAAGTCTATAGGGAGACCCAGAGGAGCAGCCCTTTTAGGGTGTTTGTTTTCCTTTCTGCTTGCTAGGGCTTGTCCTGCTGTCCCCCGCCCCCCGTCCCTGGGTCCCGACCAACCGGACGACTCTGCCTCAGTGCTGCCCTTTGGCATCCAGAACTACCTGCGATTGTTGCTATCGGGTTTATTTTCATGTGCAAATGTTTTGGGAAAGGTGAAGCAGAGCGAGATCGAAACAAGATCCGCTACTGGCTTCCTCTTCCCTCCCCCAAGAGCTGAGCGAGATTTGGACTGAACCGAAGGGAGGATTTAAAATAATCTGCTAGGGAGAGGTCAGATTAGCGGCGCTGGCCGGGATGGCTCCGGGAGCCGTGTCCCGTCTCCCGCATTGCTGCAGGGTGCGGGCAGGGCCAGGAAAGGGGCGGGAGGCGGGGGGAGCTGAGAGGGAGGGTTATGCTGCCCAAGTGCCTTCCCGAGTTTTGCAAGGAAGTTTGGCCATATAGATTTATATCGTGCTAATTGGAAACATGTCCTAGCTGCGTGTACCTTGATGGTGGTTTCTGGCAGATTTAGAGCAGCCGCCAGCTCGCATCTCCGGGGCCTGGACACGTAATTCTCCCGGTAAAACTCCTTCTCCAGCCGGGCGATCTGCTCGCGGGTGAAGGCGGTGCGGTAGCGGCGCATCTGGTCGCTGGCGCTGCAGGCCAGCGAGCCCTGGGAGCCGCCGCTGCCTCCGCTGCCCTTGGGGTGATCCCCCCCGCCGCTGGGGCTGCCGGCCAACGCCTCGGAGCACGGCCCTGCGTGGGGAGCCCGGAGCAACGACACACGCTCGGAGGCGGGCGGGCACGGAGGGATGCTCGCCGTCCGCCTCCCCAGCGAACCCACTTCTGCCCCCCGTTCCACCCCATCCGCCGTTTTCGTGCCTGCCCCCGATGTACTGAGGGTACTGGGGTACTGACATCCAAGAAGGACCGGGGAGGAGTGCGGCGAGAAGGGGGAGGAAACACCGGCTAAGGGTCTGAGGGGGGCTTATTCACTCTGGCTGGGAGGTTACCTGTCCCCCACCCTCCCCGACACACACCCCCCGCAATGGCGGTGTCTGCTCTCTGAGCCTCGCACTCGCTTCCCGCAGCGGGAGACCGGCGTGCCGCAGCATCCTCCGACACTGGGTGTCTGGAAAAGGCAGGTGTGCCCGCCGGTCATGTAGCACGGCTCCGCTGTCCCTTCCTCTGGGCCAGCACGGACCCAGGAGTGGAGAAGCCAGCAGGCAGAGACTGTTCTCTCTGAGGGGAAGGCGAGGCCTTAGGGATCTCCTCTCAGCCTCCAAAGACTAGGATGGGATCTTTTCAACGCGTCTCTAAGGGACGAGGGAGGACAGACAGCGCTCTCTATGCTTCCCGGCTTCTTGAAGTGATTGAGGAACGGGGAGGGGGGAGAGGTGGGTTGTTGTCAGGATAGGGGCGTCTTTGCCCGGCTGGGAAGGTGGGAATAGGGAATGGGGAGTGGGGGCAGGGGGGAAAGGGGCCTGTCCGCTGCATTTGCTTTCAAATGCAACTCTCCCTCATTGTGCCCGAGACCAAAGGCAATTAATTCATTGGGACCATTTCCGAGCTGGCGCCACCGAGACATAGAAGTGACAAGGTAATTTGGACCTCTCTTTTTTTTTTTTTT
>VZTR01024637.1:0-13533 GCA_013400775.1 Chaetops frenatus | reverse complement strand
AGGTTGAAATGAAATTGAGCATCCACTGACAGAAGAGGAGTTTGGTCTTGAAGAAGAGTACAAAATGATGAGTGTAGTCCTTGTGCCCATGACACTGTAAAAATGTAGTTTTGGCAAGTTAATTTTAACAAAAATTACCCTCATCTTGATCAGAAGGTGGCTGTGAAAGTTTTCTTATTTATTTGTTTTATTGTTTGCTTAACTTTTGCTTTGTTTCTTGATGCAATGCAACGTGTAAGGCAACTTTTTCTATGTTGGGATTTGCGGGTTAGCTAGAGTTATGCTTAGAACACACTAAGTGCTATAAAAATTGCACTCATTAAAAAAGAAACCTGCATGGTCTGAATATTTCAATTGTGCCTGCTTGACTTTTTAAATGGCTGCATTTTCTGGATTTTATTTGCTTGTCTGTTAAATGTGACAGCCTGTTTACACTGAAGTATAATGAAAGTCAGATTATTAACATAGAGGAACTCTGGAGTAAGAACTAGGTGAACATTTTAAATGAACTCCCGTGAGAGAAACTTCCAGTTCTGGAGACTTGATGCAAATGCAAACCCCCTTCTTTTCACACAGTCTCCCTAGAGCAAAGCTTGCTAAAATTGACTCAACTGTAATACATACTTGTATATAAAGGCTTAGCTTTATATGCTTATTTTGGATTTACCTGTATACACTAAATCTCTGTTTAGAATATTTTGGTAATGAAGATATAATATTTACCATGTGTAATAATTGAATGGTTTTGTAGCCATGTCAGCTCTTATAAAATTGTAACTTTTATTCTAAGTTTTCAGGTTTATTTATTACTAGTCTGAATATTGATTTTCTGCAGAGGAAAAGTAGAATTTATGCCTTTTTTGTGTAGCTTCTCTGTATCCATATTGAATCTACCAGTACTCAACTTTATAATAACCATAACCAGAATCATGCTTCCATATTATTATTCATTTGGCTTAGCTGTGTTACAAAAGATGGATTTGCTAGTAGAACTTCGGCTAAACGCTAAAGACTACTAAGCGAGACATTTTACACTAGACATCACATGTTCCAAGAGAGTTATTTCTAACTGGTGTTGGTACTACGAATAAATTCATTACCTTTAATACTCTACCAATTGTTTAGTGTTTGACAATTGTGATTTATTTCTACTGGCTCAGGTTTCAGATTTGGAGATGGTTGGTTGGTTTGTAGTTTTGTGGGTTTTTTTGCTTTTCTCTGCATTATAACCTATCCAAATTAAAATATCACAACAGACACTTCAAATGCAACCTGCATGCTGCTGCCTTCTCAAGGGGCACCACTCTAGGAAGGTCATTTTCAGTAACAGGCTTGATTGTACCTAGTGTTAAAAGAAAAAAATCCCATCTCCTTTCAAAGGCCCACAGTGTAGAAGAACCTTGCAGCCAGTGTACCCAATAGCTGTCTCAAATGTAAACAAGACAATCACACAGAAGCTGGTAGCAGGTGATCTCTCCTTTTGTGTTTGCTTGGTACTGTAAATCAGACATTATTTTTTGATGTAGGCTCTCCTACTTCTTTTCCACATTCTGCTTACTCCAGCTTATTTGTGACCTTGAAGTCTGTCTTCATTTTTCAGCTAGGCAGACTGACTGTTTTGGTTGACACTATGGTAAGTTCTGGCTGTCATCCATATTTGCCAAATATCAGGGTGTTTTGACTTACTCTGATAGGAACACTTCCCAGCATCTTTTCCTTGTTGCTGTGCAGTACTTATTTTACATGCAGGAGGTGATTACGGAATGGCTCAAGCTTGGAAAATTTTAGGAACTCCTCATTTGTAGAGAGGCTTAGTAGTTCTGGGTCTACAGAATTGACAAATTACCACCAAATGGTGGATGGTGAACTAACAGCTGTACCAGTTCCGTGGTTAAGAGCAGTACACCCAGGAGTTTGCATAATTTTAAAGAAGTCCCATAAAGTAGCACAAGTGATTGCAATTTAACAGGTCACATTTATGAAACAAATGGGAAACAAAGTAGTTTATATTGTCCTGGATGAATTTTCCGCTGACTTGTAAATAGCTGTAGCAACACTTAAGTGGTATGTGTTCTTTCNTGGATGGTGAACTAACAGCTGTACCAGTTCCGTGGTTAAGAGCAGTACACCCAGGAGTTTGCATAATTTTAAAGAAGTCCCATAAAGTAGCACAAGTGATTCCAATTTAACAGGTCACATTTATGAAACAAATGGGGAACAAAGTAGTTTATATTGTCCTGGATGAATTTTCCGCTGACTTGTAAATAGCTGTAGCAACACTTAAGTGGTATGTGTTCTTTCTGTGATCTGAAATCACGCTTAGTGGTACATCAATTTTAGTTATTAGTTATTTAGTTATTGAGTTATTCATAATTCAGTCATCATTCTAGTGGACTTACAAAAGATGGAAAGCATTTAATTTTATCTGTTTTGCTTATAATTCATTTTTTACAGCTGTGTTCCTCCTGTCCATTTTACCAAATCTATCTGGATGGTACCCGATATAAAACTTTCAATCTGCTGCCAAACACGTGAGTATAAATTGCATACCAACTGGTCTTCTATTTGTAAAATTTGTTTTCTGGTAGAAGCATTAAACTGTTGTCAAAATTCCCCATACTTAGTAGGGAATTCATGGACATGATGTAAACCTGAATCCTGTTGTGAAAACATCTCTCATTATGACAGGAGTGTCTAAAAAATCCTAGAACAAGAGTTAGGATGTTGAAGATACTTTCTTTTATTTTAGGGTCACTCAGGCAGATTTTTAGCTTCTTTCCAAATAACCTAGCAGCTCTGGTCTGTGTAGCAAG
Source organism: Chaetops frenatus (assembly GCA_013400775.1). Classification (NCBI taxonomy): domain Eukaryota; kingdom Metazoa; phylum Chordata; class Aves; order Passeriformes; family Picathartidae; genus Chaetops; species Chaetops frenatus. Next base: position 10,720 of record VZTR01024637.1, on the reverse strand, counting down.
TCCATGTCAGAACAATTCCTGATATTACTAGATGCAACCTCTCTATTAAAAATTCCTCATTCCTCCACTATCTCTATTCTGTTCTATGCTGTTTCGTCCCCTTAATCTTAACTGGCAGTACTCCCACTTCGTTATCATGCTGAGTACCTTCTTGTTTCAGCCTGTTGACTCTGCTGGTACTCAGGCAACCACTTGTAATAGTATTGCTTGTCTCTTAGAAACTCAAATGTTTGAATTTTCTAAAGGCAATTTATAATGATCATGTGCTGCTTTGAGCTTTCTACATTGCAGTTTGTAATGATCAAGTGCTGCTTTGAGCTTTCTACACCATTTACCTTTTATTCTGATATCTCACTTTGTTTTACCACTTTTATCAAGATTGAAGATTATCCACATATTTCAATATATTCATATATGTAGTATTTTTATTGGTTGCCACATTCTTATTTTGCTTTGACCAATTCAAAAGGAATGTAGCTTCTTGGAAAAGGGACTGGTTTTGGATCAAAAGTTGGTTTTTCTTTATTGTGTTTGGTGGTTTGTATTGTTTTTTTCGCTTCTCTTTTGTTAGCAAAGCATACAATCTAATTGTCACTTCTTCATACTGAATGGCTGTGCTATCATAGGTTTACCACAGGGTGTTAAGTCTTTGGTTATCTCTTACTTTGACAGCTGCTGGGGCTGCTCACCAGTAGTCTCTGGGCATTGTGAGAACTCCCACACATATATCATCTTCCTGGACTTGTTTTATTTGATTTTACTAAGTCGAGGTGGTATTTTATATTGTGATCTATGATTCTGGCTCTCCAAAGTTATATTAGTAATTCAGAGCTCCTAAAATCTCAGTTTCTCTTCTGAGAGGAACTGTTCAGCCCTTCACTGAATTCCTAGGATATGCTAACTGGAGTTTGCTACTGATTCCTTTTATCTCATCCATCTCTTCCAGCAAAGTCAGCATCTCCTTTACATCTGCTTTAAGATCTTCTCTTCAAGAGTAATTATGATACCGTTCATATCCCCAGTGGTATAAACTAAAATTGTTACAAATGCCAACAGTTCAATCATGAGAACATACTGTGTGGGAAAACTGTTCAAAAATGTTATATTGTTTTCTAGCTGTCTTATGCTTTCATCCTTATTCTACTCTCCAAACTTATGTTTGGAATTGTCTACCCGTGGAAGAGACTATTATGATAATTTCAGCTATTCTGTCACAGCTGGGTCCAAGTAACAGGAAACCAGAGGTCTTCCTTATTGTGCATGTGGGAGCAGGTATGCACTGGGGATGCCCCGATTGTCTTTGGTTGACAGCAGACTGAAGATGACCAAGCAGTGTGCCCACGTGGCCAAGAAGGTCAGTGGCATCCTGGCTTGGATCAGAAATAATGTGGCCAGCAGGACTAGGGCAATGACTGTCCCTCTGCACTTGGCACCAGTGAGGCCTCAAATCCTGTGTTTAGTTTTGGCCCCTCACTACAAGAAAGACATTGAGGTGCTGGAGCATATCCAGAGAAGGGCAACAAAGCTGGTGAAGGGTCTTGGGCAGAAGTCTTACAAGGAGTGGCTGAGGAAACTATGGTTGCTTAGTCTGGAAAAAAGGAGGCTCTGGGGAGATCCTATTGCTCTCTACAACAAGAGGTTGTAGTGAGGTGGGGTTCAATCTCTTCTCCCAGGTAACAAGCAATAGGACGAGAGGAAATGGCCTCAAGTTGCACCAGGGAAGCTTTAGATTAGATATGAGGAAAAATTTCTTCACTGAAAGGGCGGACAAGCTTTGGAACAGGCTGCCCAGGGAAAGTGATAGAAACACCATCTCTGTAGTGTTCAAAAGGCATGTGGATGTGGTATTGGGGAATATGGCTTAGTGGTAAACGTGGGGGTGCACTGTTCATGGTTGGACTCAGTGATCTTTTCCAACTATACAATTCTATGATTCTAAAGCAATGATTATTTAGGTTATAGTAAAATGTTCCTTCCCTTTAAATCCCTAATATTTAAATGGCCATAGTCCAGCCTCCTGTGTGCTCATATAGAATCATGTTTTTACATAGGATCCTGTATATGTATCTGCAGCTTTTTCTCCCTAAGTCTCTAACCACTGACATAACTCCTTCATTCAAGGTGCTGTTGCCATATATGTAACAGTTCTCTTGTCACAAAAACCTCATTAGTTTCAGTGCATGAAATCAACAGGCACTAGTATATTAAAAAAGTTACCTTCTGTCCAGTTGGTAGTAAAACACTTAGCAGTTCCTATCTAATTTGATAGTGTAAAAATGCCCTGAGTCCTAATCATCCTATATACCAGAACTGTCCAGGTGATTGAAGATAGCTCCTTGTTTGTTAATGCAGCTGTGTAAACTGCCAACAGCTGTTTGATCTAGACTTCTTTCTCATCATGCTTTCCTTCCAAGTTAACCTTGCACTAAAGTTGTGGAAACCCAGTTGCCTATGAGGCTCTGCAATAAACAAATTTGCCTATGTCCCATATGGTTATTTTCTATGTTCTTCCTTGAAATACTCATTCTTTAACCAGATCATCCAAACTCATCATGGAATGTATCTGAAATGCAGATGTATATGGGGGGAAAAAAGGACCATATGGCTTGCACTAAAGATCTATGATCATAGATTGCCTTGTCTACATCAGCCAGTTGTAACAAACCTCCAATTAACCCCTTGGCTAACTTTCTGCGAAATCTCCATGTCCTACTTTGGCAGCAAGCTCTGACTGGTCATTTCAAGTAGACAGGATTTTGTAACAGGCAAATATTCCCACCAACCTGCTTAATAATTTGCTAGTATCTCTACTTAAATAATTCATGATGTAATAGAATTAACTTGCTGGAGTGACACTGATGGGACTCTTATTATTGTCAGCATCTAGAAGAACAGACAAAAGACAGCGTGCTTTAAATAAGATTTTCCTGGTACATGGAAATTTCATCTGGGTGTCAGGATATCTAACCTCTGATTCTGAATTTAGGAGAGTCTTTGGGAAATAAATGGTTCTAGCTAGCATCTTTTTTTGCTTGTTTGTTTTGATTTTCTGTTTGTTAGACTTACATGTTTTCTGTTATCTTGACTGGGATGGACAGGTTTAGATGAGGTGACAACACAGTTAAAGGCTGTATGGTAATGCTGTGGAGAAAAAAATAAAAAGGAATTCAGTGTGCTTGTTCTTTGAATTTTTTCTTTGCAATGATCACATATTTACTACACAAGTTTTATAAGTGTTTATTTTCTAGTTCTTACTAGGCTTGATATTTTTCGAAGTCAAACACTGTGTATGCAAATAGTAAACATAAATCAGAAGACTTCAGCAGAGATAAAAATACACTGCTCTTTTACCTTGCTTTTACCTGGTCTGCTTCCCTGTTTATTCCTACTTTTAACCATCCTTTCCATTCCAGCTCTGAAGAACAAGGCATACTATTCCACTTTCTCCTTTGCATGGGAGATTTTGCTGCCTCTACAGTTGATCTTGCTTAGTTTTAGCAGGAGCTAAAAGTATCACAGCAAGAAAGAAAGCTGTGTTAATGATACAATGCATGTTAAATTTGCACAGAGTTATCCAACTGGGAAAAAGGACAGGGTAGGGAAGGAAAGTAAGTTGCTCTTTATACTCATCATGAAGGTAGGTAAAAATTTGATTTCTATAAAGCTGAGGGCAGAGAAAGTTCCCTTTGTCAGGAGGAGGCCAGTGCACAAGGAAAACTGTGCAGCTTAGTAGTGTTGGCTGTTTGGAAGACCTTTGGAGACTTTCTCAATTTTTTAACAAGTTGTCGCTTTTTCCTTAATCCCTCTGTTACATCAGTAACTAACAAAATACCATTAGAAAATGCAACTGCCCTCTCTAGGCTTTGCTTTCGCTAAAATAAGATGAGATCAATACATTAAAAATGGAATTTAATGTTTTACTAAGCTGTTTATACTGAACTGAGAAAGCCTTTACACACCAAATCTTTTACAGGAACCACCACGAAAAGAAGTACAGTATTAAAAAAAATTTTAAAAAGTGTTCACTGGATTGTGATGATAGGAATATGGCAATCTGGAGAAGGAAATAGAACCTGAGACTGTCACAGTAGACAATTATTTTTTATTTCAAATGCTTTTAGAGCTTTAAATGTTTACAGAAAGCTGTTTGCATGGTGGTTAAATATAATGAATAATGTTGTTTCTATCATTCCACAACAGCTATTTTAGGAAATGTATGCAGTTCATACTAAAGTTATAGTGTTATATGCTTAGTACTGTTGTGGTCAAAGACTCAAGCATTCTAATTTGGGCTGACTCAAAAGTGTCAAGTACCAGTTATTGATGCATATTGCTGTTAGGATTTATGTACTCATCTAGAAGCAGTATTTATTATTTAAATATTATTTAAACACACCATAGCACTTGTGTGTACTTTACCTGATCTGGTAACTTTTGCAAAGCAACTTGAGATCTTAAAATTAAAACAACTGTGGAATTCTAAGATACTTTATTCTAAGATAAATTAAATGCACTGAGTTTTTTAACAAGTAGTAGCTAAGAATCTGTTAAGTCACATAGATTTCTCCTGAAGTGTATTGTACCAGGCTAGGAAATGACGACACATTTGCTTACTTCTTAATAAGATAATTAGTTTTTTGGCCTGCTTGCCACTAATTTTAGTAGAGGAGGCATATAGGGTGTGTGATGTAGCTTTGTCTTGTGCTACAACAGTGTTTCATTAGCCTCTGAAGTCAGTGGAAACTTGCTTGTCAGCCATGGAGATGGCAATAGCTGTCACTCCAGTAGTTAAGAAATCCAATTCAGAGATTTATTTTCAGTCTTTGTAATGTGATTGTAGTGTTTTCTCCTCTTCAGTCATAAGAAACACTGCAGTATATTACACTCATTTATCTAGAGCAGCTCATTATATTTCTGCTGCTTTTTTAACCTGCCAGATGTTTGTTTTTTGTTTTTTTTTTTTTAAACAGTGAAGCATGTTGGATATCTCTTAGTCTGTCATATGTTCTTAAGTACGTGTTCTATGGAACAGTGGTCTTCAAACCATCAATGTACCTGTTCAGAGATAGGGGAAGATGTATCAAGAAAGAAAATGCATCATTGAACTTGTTATGTTCTTGGGCTAATAATTCCTTTGTAGCAAAAATTAGCTAGTGCTGAAAGTGACACTTGAAATTACACATTGTGTGTAGGTTCAGGTGGTCAGTATGGGAAAGTTCTGTTTTTCCATAAACCTTGACTCTTTTGAGGACTCTTTTTGATCAGTTTATGTTAGGGTTTGCATTTTTTTGTGTGTATATTTGATGTTCTATATCAAGAATACATGTTGGGAAAAAGATTTTCATGGAAGTGTTAAATAGGACAAACCTCATCCAACATTACCTAAACAGCATAGGTTGAGTATTTATGAATAAATCTGTAGAGAGCAGTGTTTGTTGAAAGCAACTATTTTGTTTAGGAATTAATATGACTTTTTAAGCATATTTTAGCTTGAAGAGCATTAGCTTGGAAAAAAAAAGAATTAGATATCTTCATTACATTTGGAAGCAATGTTAAGGCTGACTATGCTTTCAAATAATTTAGAATAATTTATCTTTTTTCTCCTGCTTGCATTGTTTCTACTTTTGGTATGTAAATATGACTTCTGTTTAACATCTACTTGTTATTCCAGCCTCTTTATTTGTGTGCATTAGCAACACAGTTTTGTTCTACCTGCCCATGACACTGCTGATCATTTTGCAACACATTCTTATGTTACATCTTGGACGTTTCAAAGCTGTGAGTCACTGTGTGGAAAAGAGTATCACAGCTAACAGTAGAGAGTCACATCATGTCATGTTGTGGCTATTAACTGGCAATTAACTGGCCAGAGCTCCAGACAATTCAGGGACCATAGTGCATACAAGTAGGTGTTGAGAATGTATATTCACACAATAAGTCATTACAACTCCACTTTCTGCATGCCTCTTTAGATCTGTCAGAAGCACTTTCCTGAATTGGTACAGAGATATTTTGCTTTCGTCTGGCCTCCAGATCTGTGAGACAGAAGGTGGTGCAGTGAATACAGTGTCGGCTGGAGCAAGGCACTTAGGATTGACAGGGCATGGTGTGCTTCCAGGGCAGGATCCCTCCGAGGTAATAATTCCTAGATGCTTTTTAGTGGGAATGCTTGGTTCTAGTATCCATACTGTCTAACTTCAGACTTTTCATTTTTACTTGAGAAAAAGCAATAAACAATCATTTTGGATCAAGGAAAATTTTCTTGATTGTAGTTTTTGCTGACATAACTTAGTTTGTTTGAATACTGCCAACAGGAAGTCTTCTGCTTTGTCTTGCTCAGGTGAGTGGCCTTTTTCATTCAGAGGCACATAGCTTTAATTCCTATAGAAATTATTTTTGTCTACATGTCTCTGAAATTTTGAGGCATGGAGGGAAATGTTCACAATCTGGGAACCAGTCTAATATATTACCAGCAGGTCCTGAGGAACTGTCTTAAATTTGAGCATAAGATAAATACAGATCTTGGTTTGGGGAGTTTTCCTGCAAAGCAATAGTAGCATGTGATTCATTACCCTGTAATTCGGGAGGTCTTCTGAGAAGCACTGCTTTTCATTACAGATGGATTCTTGTAACGATTGTGTTATGAACATCCAATTGCTCTATTGAACTCTTATTCTCACTGCTGTACTTGTTGCAATGTTTTTAGGAGACTGATAAAAACTGCAACTACTCTTGAAATAGTGTTAAAAGTTTTTAACAGGTAATGGTATAAAAAAGAAACCTTTTTTCCAGAAAACCAGAGGAATCAGGAAGAATTTTATATAAGGCTTCTAGAAGCAATGAGTAATTATTAAGCCACTTCTAGTGATACAGTTAATGATCAAAACAGCAATGACAGAAGTATAATGAGAACAGTGGATTAAGTATAAGGAAAGGCATTTGCTAATGTAGCGTTCAGTCAATAGCATTGAAACTGCTGTTTGAAAATAAATTTAATCATAAGCATGGCATGTGGGAGTAGTACATCTAATTGATCTGGAGATGATTAAAAGGCAAAAAAGAGTCTTTTGATTGATCAGGCTGGATTTGGATCACATGCTTCATCTGTTACTGAGTTGCAGCAGAAATTTAGAAAACATCCCACTTGGTTTGGTTGGGCTACTCTTTACCTTTCTCTGCCTTCATTCTTTTAGTATATATGTATGTATGTATGTATGTATGTATAATTGCAGGAAGTAAAATCTAAGGGCTCTTTTCAGATAAATTATATCTGAAGCACTCTGGGTTGTGCAAGCCTCTGAAGGGTGTGGATCCTGGCTTGGGTTAGGCTGAATGATTAAAAAAAAATGGCAACCTCCTGGAAGAACACAAAGGATATTTTTTAAAATAGAAACTCAGTACCTAAAATTCATGGATCAGGCAGGGAAATATCACCAAGCAGTTGCTCTCTTGTTAGGGCAGCACTGGTCCACACCTGTTTTAATTTAATTTCTCATGAATATTTTACTGGGGGGTATCCCAAATAGGAATGAGTTGGTCTCTGTGTGTGTACAATTGATATACCTACACAGCAAATTTTAGCACCCCCTTCTCCTGGGCTCTGTTATATGGAGGATATTCCTTTTTCTCTGTTCTATAGATCATCTTTTATTCTCATGTTAACAAGGTTGTTTCGGAGAGTCAGCTATGTCCAGATAGGGGTAGGTTACTCTTTATGTGTTTGCTTTTTAAAAGGCTGTATTTTTGCAATGGAATCTGTTTGCTGTTTCTGTCTGCCCGAGTGGACTATTTGTTACAAGCTACCAACTCAAGCTCATTGGATATAGAGAATGTGCTAGACTGGGTGTAGGCACTTGGTGTTCCAGCCTCTGTTTTGAGAGGGAGCTTTTTCCCAGGCATTTGTAGCAGGATAAACACATTTGTAGTTAGACAAGAAGGTGCTGGAAGGTAAAGAAATGTCTCATTGCTTAGGAAAGCTGCCTCCTTGTATGTTCACTGTTCAGAATTCCTATGACATATCTCAAGACAGATATCTTGTTTTCCATTTTGGTGTTTGGGATTTTTTACTATTTATAATTTTTTTTTCATCAATACATACTTAAAATGAAGTGTGTCAGCCGTGGTTGTATCTGCATTTTTCAGCATGGTATCCATTTAAAAATTCTCCTTTTCCTGGCTAAATCTCTGAAGAATAAAATTTAATTATTTCTGTTATTCCCTTTCTTCTAGCCTTCAGTGTTTCTACTCTCAGCATAGCATCTAGAATTCAAGAAACACAGCCTTCAACTTTTTTTCTAGTTTTGGTCTTTTTATTGCTGTTCTTAATCATCTCTTAAGGAAAGGAGTTAGAAATCTCACCACACCTCTGTTTAACTACTTTTTTCTTAAAATCATAAATGTCTACTTCTTTTTCTGACTTCTCTCCACTTATGCACCCCCAGCCACCTTCTTCCCACCCAAGCATAACTGGGTGAACCTGCTCTTTCGAAAATATGTTTGGGCTGCTTGACCGAGAGAAGCAGAAAGGTAGCAGAGGTTGGGTAAAGGGTGAGCTTAAAGAGAAGCCTTTAATATGCATGTTGCTAGGTCTTCCTTTTACAGGTTTACTCACAATCTGAAAATTTGTCTCACTTATTTGTCATATCTTACCTTCAAAATGAAAGCAGTTTGAGGAGAGAGACTAGAATCCTGATTTAGCTGACCTTAGATGGCGTTGCAATAATAGGGAAAATAACTTACAAGGTAATGAAGTAAATAAACTGCAAATATCTTTTATTTCTGATTTCCAAAATGAAAATATTTTACAGCAAATAGATGCATAAAGCGTTCATATTATTTAGTTTTCTTGCTAGTACTCAGATGTTGTTTCTTGTTTTTTAACCCATTAGTGTGCATGAATAGATCACATTTTTCCTTTCACACAGGCACAGGGAATTGTAAATTAAGTTTTTTCTTAGCCAGCAAAGGAGATGTCTGTGTAAGGGTAGAGTATTAAGTACCTGTTGTTAATTTCTGCGGTAAACACAGTTAGAAATAAAACTGCACATATTTTCCCTTTTTTAAGTAATAAACCCAGATTGTTAGTTATAACAATTTTTGTGTATACCTGGCTTTCTAAACTCTAGTGTAAAAGTGTTGTGCTGACATTGACCAACTTAATAGTCCTAATTGTAGCTAGCTAATCATAGAAATCCCTGGGGTTGAAAATAAAATGGAACTTTTAAAAGAGCCTTTTAGATTCTGGAGTCTAATGTGAAAATGCTTTCTCTGATAACTCTTCAGAACTGTTTGAGCCTGTCATTTCAGTGCTCAGTGCTGTTAATTTGTCCATTTTTCTTAATTTCTCTCAAGATCCATTATTACCATGCCTCTTTAATCTCATGCCAAAGAAAACTGAGATTATCTATTCTCCCATTCTTCTGTGGGAAGAAACTGAGACACCTATTTTGTGTGGTTTGTTTGGTTTGTTGGTTGGCTTTGTTTGTTTGTTTTTCTTCTATCAAATAACACCTTTCCTTTCAGAAAAAACTCCAGAGAAAAAAAACCAAGCAAAACGAAATACCACATTATCCCTCATTTGAAAGATAGAGTTCAAATAAAAGATTGCAACTTGTGTTCCATAAAGCAATTCATAGCTGGGTGCTTGACTGTCTTCAAGTTAAATAGCTTTAGCAGAGCAAATACAGAAAACTCATCTCAGAATGATCATCCAGGTAGGTCTCTAACCAGGCATGGGAGATAGTGGCACAAATTCATGGGCAGAACTCAGTGAAACATGAACCTCATCACCAGTTTTTAAGTCTTTGCAAAATGCCTCAACATTTGGTTGACCAGCCTTTTATTCCTTTAAATATCTGTTATTGTATCAGTATGTAAAGCTTTGGGTTTTTTAGAAAATAAGTCAGAAGTCAGGGACCTGAGTTGCTTTAAATACCCTTATATTCCTTGCTCCCATATTTTTGCAGTGTTAACAGTGATAGCCAGTATTTTACAATAAGCCTTAATTTGCCTAGAGCCCTGGGAAGCAGTTTTGGTCTGCATCACCTAGGGGTGTGTAGGATTGAATTGTTCTGCAGGTTTACTTGCAACAGTCGCAGGCTGATCTTGATGATCAAGCTTTATGTTCTGGCAGTTTAGTAATTTTTACTTAAAAGTGTCATCTTAAAAGATCATTTCTTACATCTGAGGAATTCCTTTTAAAGTGGAGGAATGCTTTTTCATCAACCACTTCTGTGGACAGTTTCAAGACTGATGCCTGCTTTGTCACTGATAGTACACACCACTGTGCCGTGATTGTCAAACATGATTTTTATCCTATCTACCATGATTCTTATCCTGTAATATGAACTTTTTCTTGCAGAAAAGTCATAGGGTATTTTGTAAATAAGGGGGGAAAAAGGCAGTTATATCTATAGCTCTATGATGGTGGGTTTCTCCTGCTGTCGCTTGTGTGAATCACAATTTGACATAAATCTACACAATTTCAAGAAGTCTTGCTTTTAGACTCAAAAATCTTAACTATTCAAAATACATCTGTACCTGTTTGGCTTAGCACAAGTAGCTTCAAGATCTCATGAAGAGAAACTTTTAACCTCATAAATTTTTCATTGTGTCCACTGTGAAAGGTTTTTGATTAAAGTCAGTAACTCATGATATTCTACTGAAGGCTGCCACTAAAAAAAAAAACCAAAGACATCACTTCTCATTTTGGCTGGGAGAA
>VZTR01024635.1:0-17751 GCA_013400775.1 Chaetops frenatus | reverse complement strand
TCGTGTAAAGTACAATTTCTGCTTCTCTAACCAATCTTCACTTTCAGTTATCCTTATGTGATGATGATGATTTTATACTTTAATGCAAAACTGTTGATTCATGGAAGTAATCCTGTGTTCATGCATTATACAAAAGCTATATCTGGTATTGTTGCTGTTGCTAGAGGCTGATGTGCCACATTTTTATAAATCTTATTTTTAGAATATCTTATTTCAGCCATCACAGCCCAGTTCTGCTTAAAACCTTGTTTTGTTGATCCTACTGCACTGATGACATAACTGAGTGAGGGAGGGGGCTTATTAAAAACTAATAACATCCCTGAAGTATTACTTTATTAGGAATGTAGGAAATCCTTACCAGTCAGGTATTCCTAACGAGGTTGATTTGAATGTGTAAACTAAGTGGAATTTAGCAGTTTTGGGTTATCTTACTTTTTTTCTTCCACCTCCCCCCTGGTTTCTTAGTCTAAGTTCATACTTTTTAATAAATTGTGGATCTTAGGCTTCATTATTCACATCTACCATTTCCAAAAAACAAATCCTGCCTTTTTGCCCGAATGTCTTTGTGCTGCTCCGTGGGCGAAGCAGAGGTAGTGCTGCGCTTCCCGAGTGCGTGCGGAGAATCCTCTTGACTGATGGGTTCCAAGATGGATCTCGCCATTTGGCTTCCTGTTGTGCCTCCTGTTCCTGAATTCCTACCCCAGCACAGGGCTCCACTGATGAGACAAAGCTCTGGATCTCCCTCCCCATGGGAGGAAGCAGGTCGTTCAAACTTAACTTGGTCTTGAGGCATCCTCATTTCCTGCAGGTTCGAAATGAGGATTAGGGGATCATAGGATAACTTCAAGTCACTCTTTGTCACACACTGCTGTGGTGAGCAGAGGGTCTAGTCCAGCAGTATGAGAACTGACATAACTGAGTTTGGTTTAAAGGTTTTCCTGTTGCTGAATTCACAGATAAAGCAGCTTGAATTTGGCTCAAACTTTAATGGCGTGTGTGAGTGTATAATCAAATTTGAAGGCATTTACATAATTACTGATGTATCGGAAGCATTAAGAGACCTGTCATGCATTATTATGCTATCAAACGTGATACCCTTTGTAGACTGTGACACATGGAGTGTTTTTGTTTATACTTTTGACATACTACAAAAGATTGTGTGATGCATTCAGAAATTACATTGACATTATAGCATTCTCTGTCTCCCTTTTCTACACAGCAGTTTTTCAGAAGGAAGAATGTCAGTCATGGTTTTCTATAATCTGAAAAGGGATGAAAGTTGAGTTACTTAATCATTATAAAAAATTAGATAAAGGAGTTTTTTCTACTTCTTGAAGCTCTGACAAAAAGGACTTCTTCCTCACTCTACTGTACCCTGTATTTACAGGCTGTGAAGGTTGAAAGTTAGGGAAAGCAGACTTGTTAAATTGTGAACAGGAGTAGTTGAAAACAGCAATTTTAGTGTTTTGTGTTTGTAGTCTGGAAAAGAGTGATGACAGAATGGAATAGATCCTCAGGATTGATTCTAGATACTGTATTAGTTGGACCATATTCAAGGTTTAAATTATTACAATTTGTATTTTGGTATCTTATTCCACAGACAAGAATCCAATAGGTGTATTCTTGTTCAGTTTGTGATAGGGCCAGTTTGAAAGACTGAAATATTGCCTGCTAATGGGGTAGGGTTGTTTTGTTTTCTGGGATACAAGACTTACTGAGCAACATTTGTGAGGATTCTGTAAATATATTGTTCACTTCAGGTGAGGGCTGGGGAACCTGTGTAATCCAAGGACTCCATATGGAGCTTGAGTCCACCCTCCCTAATGTATTGGGGAGATATTTTCATAGTTACGTGTGTTTATCTTGGGTGTGAACATGACAGGGACTATGCAAATTAGAGCAAAGGATGTGTTAATTTGTACAGAGTGCATCTTGGACATCAACTTGAAAATGCAATATTCTTATTATTTAACTGAATATCTAAAATTTCTGGAATTGGTGTATTTTGAATTGCATATGTGTCCATAGCATTACAGTGCTTGGTCAATGAGAACATTCTGGTAGATGCCACTGGGTAGAAAGATCTTGTGCCAGATGTCACAAAGTGTGAGTGGTTGAGGGCAGGTAACAACAACAAAGAAGGCTTATAAGAAGGCTGGAGAAGAACTCTTCACAAAGGGCATATAGTGATAGGACAAGGGGGAATGACACCAAGGTGAAGGATGGTAAGGTTAAATTAGCTATTAGGAAGAAATTCTTTACTGTGAGAATGGTGAGGCACTGGAGCTCCTCATCACTGGAGGTGTCCAGACCAGGCTGGATGGGACTCTAGGTAACCTGATTTAGTGGAAGGTTCCCTGCCCATGGCAGGAGGGTTGGAACTAGATGTTCTTGAAGGTCCTTTCCAACCCAAAATATTCTATGATTCTGTCTTAGCAAATGTGGCTCATCACTAGCCCTGTGTTGCCACAAAAGACATTGCAAAGTCATCTTTGGTTTTTTCAGCAGTAAGGAGTGAGAGAGCAAGGTCTCTGAGGTATTGGCTCAGCTAAGGCAAATGTTCCTTTGTGAAATCACTCCAGTTGCTCTTCAAGCCTTCTATAGAAGATTAGAAAAGATTGTGCTAGTCTGCTACAAATAGCTCCAGTATCAGTCCGTGACTTGATTTTGTTAGAGTAGTAGATTCAAATACTTCTGCTCACTGTAGTGAATCATCCGTCTGAGGCAAGAATATTTTCTATCAACCAAACCAAGGCTTTGTTTGGTAACAGGGTTGATTGCTCCTCCAAAGTATAACAAATCCCACTGGAAAGCAAGAATACTTTCACCAGGAGCACTTGGTCTATGATGAAAGTGGAAATGTTTTTCTGGATGAAGTAGATAAGAAATTGAGTGATGCTCATTTCAAACACTTTTATCCTAAACCACTGACCTCCTCTTAAGTAGTTCTGAATTTCTGTCAGCTCAGTAAGAGCCCTGGACTTTCCTCTGTCTGTTTAGGATAATGCTATGTGTGTGATTATTACACAGTTAAGTTTTTGAGGGATTTATTCCCTGTGTTTGCTCTACTGCCTGAACCATACCTATCCTAGGAGTTGATTGCAGTATTTATCAAAGCTATGGAGCCCCCATTGGAGCCATCTGTAGGTAGTGGTGGTACCATCTGTCACTAAAGACTGTGTTCCAGAGAGACAATATGCACAGACTTCATCATGCAAAGCCTGTAAGGTACGGCCTCTGATGTTTGCTTTATCCTTCCAACACGTATAAGTTCCAGTGTTACACTAACTTCTAAAATCTTTATTGCAAGAGGCTTTTGTACACCACGGTAGCTGATACTTCATCCTTGCCCCTCTGTATGCATTAAGTGTTTTACTGAACTCCACACATTCCTCTGAGAGGTGAACTATGATCCCTAGTTGTTAAAGACTGCAAGAGTATTAAAAAATGGGCAACACCAAGCTGCAAAAATTTTCCAACTAGTATATAAAGCTCAGAGATAATGACAAGAGCCACAAAAACTAAGGTGCCTTTGGGTGCAAGCATACAATTTTCTGAATATTTTTGCTATGAATTATCAAGGATTACAGCAGCAGCAGATGTTCGAGGCAGCATGATATAGATTGTGTATACCTTTGTGCTGTGATTAACTGAGCCAATATCCTTGCATGCTAAGAGATAGGTGGCTTCAAAAAGTTTCAAGAGAACATTAACAGAATATTTCAGGAATGCTTTCCCTATAGATGTTGCTGCTAAGAGCAATATTCAGAATTTTTGTGTGGTGTTAAGTGTTCAGTGATCTTCTAATTTGTGAGTAGCAGTAGTGGCATGTGATTAGCCACCAAATTTGAAGTCAAATTTGCATTATCTTAAGATGTATCTCATGTTGTATCTGGGGACAAAGCGATGACCTAGACAATATTGGATGTGAGATCCTACTAGTGAAACTGTAGGCCTTCAGGACAGCAATTCTCATGAGTTCATATTCTCTCTATTGCACAAGCTTAACTGCAGTCCTTGTCATAGGGAAAGATATCCCTTCATACTTAGCAGTCATGGGGCCATGAATCCTTGTGCTGCCTCTTTGAGCTCAGAGTAAAGCATGGACCAGACACGTGCTGGTAAACAGAGCTCAGGGGCTGCTGTGCAGATTTGCACATTGCCCACCTCTGTAGCTCATCCACACAAGTACAGCTCCTGAGCTACTCTTGTTTGGTTTTGACCACGCAGTGTTGGCAATCTGTCACAAACAGACATGAAATATAAAGCAACAAAGTAGTGGGGGTTTTAGTACATTTGTTTTTAAATGCAGCACAAGGAACAATTTGTATTAATGACAGCACCCTAAAAAGAGATACTGCATCAACAAGAGGTGATACTATGCACGCCTATGTTAAATGGGAGAGGAACTGATTTAGCATAAGCAAATGAACTTTAAACAAGCCCTGTGATACCTGCTCTTATTCTGTTACAGATCAGATGTAGCATTAAGTGCCCATCATGACTTATATGTGTTATAGTTGTGTACTTATGTATGTATTAAAATATTCCAAGAAATACATAGCAAGAACATGATATTGTCAGCGAGAGGTTATGCATGTTTAATCTAGACAGAGCTTCTGAAAATACTCATGAAATGTGGATGATCAAACATTTTATTTAAATATTGAATTTGAGGGCATTTGAGTGGATTATTCTTTGTTCTTTATAGATGTTCTCTCAACATGAAACGAAGAGAATATATAAATATATATATTTCCCTTTTTATGTATTTTTTTTTGCAGCATAGCAAGGACTTGCTTCGTTGCTAGGTAACAAGGTATTGCTTTATTTGCAGGAGCAGTAACTGAGTTGATAGTGGAGGCAATGATTTATCTGAAATGTATTAATATATACTGGAGCAGTAATAATGATTATTGAAATTGCTTATTTTTATGTGCTCCATGCCATGGAAAAGATATATAATCAGTTCATTATAATATTTCCTTCTACTGTGTAGAATAAATGCTCAATTACTAAGAATGTCCAGTTATTTAGTAAAGCACCAGAATGTATATAATTTATTTAGTGTCTTAAAATGGATTCTTTCAGATAGAAAACAAGTAGTAAAGTGGTACTGAAATAAGGGGATTTATAAGGTGTAGCTATAACTGTCCATTCATAGTTTTTTTGGCCTTTCAGAGACCGGCTTGCTTTTTCAGCAGTCATACGTTTTCCTCCAGGGATCAGGGCCAAACCTGCCAGTCACCAGGGCAGAAGCTGGCTCCTTTCCTGTGGCAGGCTGCCATCTAGGTTCTGCCTCCAAGAAGACCGGCAGGTGGTCTCCAGGCCACTCCACTGCCTCCTTTCTCACACAAGTCTGGAAATTCAGAATGGTCACAGTTGCCTTCAGGGCAAATGCTAATGCCACCTGCTGCCACTGCTGGCAGAGTCACTGACTGGGTGGTGCTGGATGCGGTATCCATGACCAAAATGTCACTGCTGTTCATCTTGCTCAGTTTTGCTCTTTTTGTGAGAGGGAAGCATATATGGTTCTGGTGCAGTCCCCATCAAATTGATGCTCCCTCCTCTTGGGTCAGGTTACTCTTAGCCAGGTAAGCACCTTCATCCCTACCTGTTATGTGAGATGTATTAACCAGGTGCCACTAGTGTTCATGGATGCAGAAAGACTGAGTACATGGAGGAAGATTTCTGTGGTTATGCTGAAGCAGAACACTTGTTCTTTTATGGTGGTGGAAGCCATATTGACTCAGAAGGAAGTTATCTTCAGCATTAGCCAAATTATTGAATGTAGTATGGCTGATCACTTTTTAAAGTATGATTCTTGGAACCCTGGAATATCCTCAGCAGGAAGGGACCCACATGGATCACTGAAGTCTAGCTCCTGGCTCTGCACAGGACCATTCTCAAGAGTCANGAAGGTTAATAATAAATCATGCATTTAATTCTGCTATTTTTAGACTAAACATTGACTTCTTCCTCATGTCAATCAGTTTTTAGCAGCTGCAAATCTTTTTAACCTGCAAGATTACCTGTTAGACTTTAGTTCCAGATATTCCAGAAATCTGCAGCTCACCTCCACTCTGCTCATACAGATTTTCTCACCCTGCTGGTTTTACCTTTAAAGATCTGTAGTGNGGTCTTGTCACTGGTCACCAGAGACTGAAGATCAGTGCCTGGCCCTCTGCCTCAATTTGAGTCACCTTTGCCTAGATTTTTGACACCTTTCCTTTTTGCAAGGACTGAAGTTTAATAATAAATCACATATTTAATTCTGCTATTTTTAGAGTAAACATTGACTTCTTCCTCATGTCAATCAGTTTTTAGCAGCTGCAAATCTTTTTAACCTGCAAGATTACCTGTTAGACTTTCAATTTTGGTTCCAGATATTCCAGAAAGCTGTAGCTCACCTCCACTCCACTCATCCNCTGCTCATACAGATTTTCTCACCCTGCTGGTTTTACCTTTAAAGATCTGTAGTGCTGATCATTCAGTTTCATTGGTTTATTGGGGTTATTTTTGCAAAGCAGGATCCTGCTTAATTTAAAAAAAAAATGGGGCATTTATCAGTCTGTGATGGAGAACAAGATGAATCTAAAAGAGACAGTTGATGGGCAGGCAAAACCAGGATAGACGAGATAGCAAAGCTTATCTTGATGTGCCTCACCTGTGCTAAAGAGGTATTTGCAGGTGTGGGTAATGTTGCAGCTTGTTGTAGTTTCTGTATTGTATCACACTTGACATTTTCCCTTAGACCTCTAATGACTTCGAACACAGTCATCGACATAATCATTTCATAAGTAAATAAATAGCTGCAGGCTTGGACAGTGTCTTAAGAACTAAAGTATTCCTGATCTTTTGGCTTCCATTTCAGCAAAAACAATGAGTAAATAAAACGAGGCAAAATGGCATTCTCACAGTACCTGGCTTTCCTGAAAGTTGCAGAAAAGAAAAAAGGGCTAAAGCACAACAGAGTTAAAAAGAATAAAATATAGAAATCTGTTTCTGTATCTATAAATGTAGAAGATCAAAAGAAATAAAAGGAAAACAGAAAGGACAAATGAGAGAAAATGGTTGCTGCAATAAAAAAAAAGACCAGCAATTATGCTTTACCATGAGTCAAAAGGACAAATAGGGGTGGTTCTCTTCTGTAGATCATCAAAAGGAGAAGGTGCTTGGGGCCATTGCTGGGTAAGGCCTCCAGTATATACAATTCTGTTATCTTGAAGTCAGAGGAAATAATTTTTTTTTTACATTTTCATGGCCTATCAAGTGAAAGTTATGCATTAAGGAAACATGCATCCAGGGTTGGTCACTGTCTGTCTGACCATCCTCACCTCACTTTCACCTCTTCTGACAGCACCTAGCTGCAGTGTGTTAGGGCTTGGTGTTGATTTATCTTGGCACTGGGAGCATCTAGAGAACCCTTGGATCATCATCATCAGAGGCATACTAGCATGGACTGTAGGACTTCCTTAACTCCCCAGATTTAGTGAGCTTAGTGTTTCATTTCATTGCTGTTTAAAATTCCCCAGTAGTAATAATGAGACAGAGAGAGTACATTTGCCTGCCCGATGTTTTCATTATTTGAGCTGCCAGGTTGATGACTTGTTTCTTCACTGAATAGATCACCTGTATGGCTGTTTTGGTAAAAGTGCTTTCCTTTGTGGATAAATCATCAAAGAACTGGAATTTTTCTAATTTCAAAATACTTTAATATGTTAGTGTAGGTGTGTTATAAGCTCAGAAATCAATCTGATCCTTGCTCTTTCTAAGCATCAGACCTTTCTTTCCAGTCTGCGTCAAAAGAATGCTGTGTATAAAATTCTGGATAAGCATGCTCAGGTGAGAGGGATCACTGAAGACAGTTGCTTAATTAATCACTGTTCTGACAAGAGCATGGAATGACATTCACTCTGCATGAACGTCATGTCATTTAAGTAAACATGAGTGCACAGCCTAGGTTTGTTTTGCTGACTTTTATCCTTGCAGAAGGACAGAATTGAATCTAAATTTTGAATGCTTTAACTTTTCTATTATAAGCAAAAGAATATTAAGAGCAGCATCATCCTTTTATTTGATGAGGTGAACAGTAATTAAATAACTCCAGTTATGAGAAGTTACATAAGAAATAAGATTTGATGTTCTTGCTCTGAACTGTTTTATTAAAAGACATATATTTTAGCATTTTTGGTCACTGTTTTACTCCATTAAAGTTTCCTTTTGGAGAATAATTTTTAACCTGAAGAAGTATGGTCTTGCAATGATTCTGTTGGTCTTTCAAGCTGATTGGGCATTTGAGCTGGAAGAATGGTTTCTTTCAGAGGTATTAAGGTATTAACTTTCATGGAAGTGAGTGGATGGAACTCAATATCCTCATTGAGATGGGGATATTGTGACTTGCACTGCTGAGGGTAGGAAATAACTCAGTTAAGCAGTACACAGAAAGGAGGAGTTCTGCTATGGGCCAAGGGAAGGATTGTGAAGACACATGGAAATCCATAGCAAAATGTGCTGTTATTTATGCTCCTGGTGGTACTGGTCAATCACCCGTTGCCTCTTTAAAACAAGTCACTGATTGATAAATGGCATATTGGCTTATGTAAAAGCACTCAGTTACAGGTGACTTCTCATACTGCTCTTCTCACTGCAATAGTGCACCCTGACCGATGAGAGCCACCAGCACCTGGTACTCTCATCTTCTGCCCAGGGAAAAAGCCAGTGCCACACAGGAGCTGGATTGAACAGAATACCACAATTTGTGAGAAAGTTCCTTGATGTGTGTGTTGGGAAGGCAGTGGCAGATAAATATGCCTTCTATCTGGGATGGAAGGCAGTGGAGTGGTGTGATAGATGGTGACATTAGAAATTCACTTTTGCTTTCTCACATATTTTTAATCAGATTTTTTTTTTACAAGTATTAATGTTTGCCAGTCCTTGATTTGGATTTTCTTTATATTTTTGATCAGTAAATGCAATGTCTGTTATGTAGCCATAATAATTTTTCACTTAAACTAGCAGTCCATGAGAAAGAGTGTTGTTGTCCTCATAAATATCATCACCAGTTAATGAGAACAAAGACCACTATAAGAAAATAGTGTGGAACATTGATTTTAGGCTTGCAGAAAGTGAAGACTGTGAATCACTTCTTAGAGTGCCTGGGCAGACTTCATACATGGTAGATGTTTTTTAATGGTCTTACTTCACCCATTCTGATTGTGTGGATACAGCAAGCAAATCCAGGATGATTTTATGAATAAGGCATGGTGTTAGGATTTAGAAGATAAGGTTTTCATTCCTGTTAGTATGCCAAGTTTCACCTGCAGCCTCAAATTTTTCAGTTAATCCACATGTGCTTCAGGTTTGCATTTGTTCAAAAGAAAATAGGAAAGAGAAACCAAGTTTGTATTTTTTTCCCCTCTGCACTGATAGAAACAGACACTTGCATTATTCAAAGACTCAAGACACTTGCATTATTCAAACACTCATCAACAATACAGAATCAAGTGACCACATTGCAGCAGGGAAGATTGACTCTATAAAATTAAAGTCAATGCATTAAAAAAATAGGCTTATAGCCTGATGTTTGTACTGTGATAAGACTCACTAGAGTACAATAAAGCTTGATCATATGCAATGTAGGATAGTGGATTAAATTTCTTAATTGCTAATAATAAGTAATCCTTATGTCTCCAGGGTATATAGAAGGTTGAAAAGCAGCCAAACCACTGCATTTTCATTGTGTCAGTCTCCTTAGCAGTCCTCTCTGGAAGCATGCTGATGGGCAGGAGGGAGGTTAGGAAGAGCCTGTGGGTATGGATGGCATTGCTGTCAGGTTCATAAATTACATGGGTCCACTGCAAAGGGGATGCATAGAAGCACATATTGTATATCCTTCTGTGATACTCCAGCATGGCATTCTTCTGGCTCAGGGGATTCAGTTATTCATTGCTCTCTCCCTCTCTTAATTTAATTTGTGAGCTCATTTCACAGTAGTCTGTTCTAATGCTTCTACATAACTTTCCAGAATACTGGAAGTGTATGAAAGCAATGAGAAGAGAATAGACCCCCGAGCTAGGACTGTGTTTTTCACTGTGCTAAATTCGTGTTTTACCATTTGTAAGCTCTTGCTCTACAAAACCTGTGCTGCTGTTAACAAGATAAAATGTGTAGGTTTGGATTTCATTTTTCTAGGAAGCTGGATAATAGACATAAAAGTGATGCATATAGCCACATACAAGAATAGTTCTGTTATATTGCTGTATTTGAAAGTAAAGCTCAGAGAGTAAGTCTTAATTCTTCTTCACATTTCTTTAATCATTTTTTAGCATGCTGTGAAATAAAACATACAGTGTCATATTTTTCTTTTCAAATCACCTTGCTCTACCATGTTCTTATTTATCTAGTGAAGCAGGAGGCCATGTCTGAGCACTTGTACTTTGCACCCTGCACTCCAATTCCAAACTCATTTGGTGTGTAGTTTACTGCCCTTTTTCATTTCATCTGGTGGCCCATGTCTTCTCTTATACTTTATGATGGAGTGATAGAAGTCCTGGATTCCTGAGAGGCAGGGACAAATCTTACCAAATGAGATGCATCCAGTTCTCTTCATTTCACTAAGGGTATCATGCTTCTTGAGACCCAAGATCCTCGTAAGCTTCTCCTGTAGTACAACGTGGGTGTTAACAAAGCAGTGCGGAAACATTGAGAGTTGACAATATAGGATCAAGAGCAGCTATAGTAAAAGTTTCTAACATCTGCATCTTATCCTAGCATATCATTAAAGTTGTAACTGGGATCAGCTATCTGTGGCTCTTGGCACTGACATCCTGGGCGAAGTTCCTGTAGAGGAGGGAGAAACACATCAAAACTGCAGGTTGTCCCCAGCTTGTCTCAGATCTACCTCAGTTTTACACACTGAAGCAGTGGGTTGGCAGGAAGGGATTAGTGCTAACAGCAGTGTTCTTTACACCAGAGTTTCAACAAAGCCCTTTACAGAACACAGTCAGGGAGAGACACTGTCATACAATTTCTCATCTTTACATATTGTTTTGGGTTTTGTAGTTTGATTACACTTGTGTGCAAGCTTTTCTTTGCATCCCTCAGAGACTGTAAATTCCTTTTACTTCAGTGAGTTAGAATCGTTGACAACCCAGTGTTGTGAAAAGTTGAAGCTTTAAGGAAGGGTTTCAAAGTGCCCTGTTCGTTTTGTCTTATGAACCACAAGGAAAAAGTAGTCAAGTTTGGAAATAAGAGGTTTCTCTTAATTAGAATACGCATGTTGCCTGCAAGTCTGATTTGGTCTCTGTAAGGCTTATTTCTTGCCCTTATACAGTAATAAGGTAGCAATTTACAGTAGAGCTGCTCCAGCTTGGGCAGACTGTTTCTGTGTGTAGTTTGAAAGTTCAGTTGTCCTTTAATTAGTGATTATCTAGATGATGAAAAACTAGTTAACCTCAGGGCTTGAAATATCATAGGAAAGAAATTCGTAATTCAAAACTGTCTATGCAGTCATGAGACTTGTGCGTTTGTCTTCCTAACAAAAAGCTGAGATTCAAAAGTTTGTGATTTTGGGAAGAAGATAGACTTTGCTGAGACTTGTGATGAAATCACTAGAGTGAAAGACATACAGGATCTGCTTACTCTCACCATAATTGTGCCATCTCTGAAATTGAAATAAAAAGTAATCCTAGGGTGGTTGTCTAGCTCTGAGTATAAGCAGCTATGAGATTGAATATATTTGTAGGGTAGGTGTGCTGAATAAGAAAACACTACTTTTACAGTCAGCTTTCATTCTACCATTTCATTTTAACTTTACCCATCCTTCTCAGTTCTGCAATGCAGTGTAATCCCTATTTTATTGGAGTACAGCATGTCCAGGTAAGACACTGGCTTCATTCCAGTCAATGGTATTTTGACATTGACATCAAGAAAACCAGGTTCTCATCCTTGTTACTAATACGTGGTGTTTGAAAGGGAATCATTCACTGGCATTAGATCATTGCAGGCAGATAATTTATAAACTTGTGGAAAATATTTTAAGTGCTTTCAAAGTTCTAGTGCATGTATGCTTTGTTATTAAACAGTGTCAAGCTGATATTCAGTGTACATTCAGAAATTCTTACAAAGCAAAGATTCCTTTGGGAACAGGGTGCCTCGGACCAAGAACATAAGTGTAAATCTAGACAAAAAATAAAGTGTTAGCTTGATCTAAACATGAGCAGTTTCTACAGGGAATGTAGATTGTGCAGCCACAGATATCCAGCACCCTGGTACTTCCAGCAAGTCGAGAAGGCTTCTCACTAAGTTTTCCTGCCCTGGAAAAAGTACAGGGGTCCACAGACAAGGGCATTAAAAAAACAAAAAAAGGCATTTTGATTCTGCTTGGAGGGTTTTGTTGTTAATATTTAAGTTAATGAAACACCTGACCTATTGAATTATTTTCTTAACCATTTATCCAAATTTAAAATGCATGAAAAATTCAATGCCACTAACATAGCAAAAATGATTTACATGTGTGTTCACTGAGTGCATAATAATCTGCAGTGTATAAATAACTTTTCAGTTTGCTGCACAGAGATTTAGCTGTGCAACTTTCAGCTAAGTTAAAATAATGATGTACATTTTCCCATTTAATTTTCGATTCTATTTTTCCGTATATGGGTCAGCTTCTTAACTCAGTCTCACATGAGTCTTGTTGCACAAAGCAGGTTTAGAACTGCAATCAGGCCTTCCACATTTTTATTTGTTTAAAATACTGAACTGTAAATGAGATGATTATATCTAGAAATACAGATCTATCCAACAACAGTTCTTATCTTCTTGCAATTTGCACAACAAAAGTTATATTTACCCGCTGAAAGAAATTATTTTTACTAGTGGCTCTTCTGCTAATAAATCTCTGGAGTTTTTTTAACCTTTCAGGAATTAGAGATTTTAGAGAGAAAAGGTCTTTTTATCTCATCTTAATCTCAGTTGTAAATTTTATCAGGTTTTGCTATCTCACTTGTCCCTGTACTTTCTCAGCTGTTGTGAGGAACATTTTAGCAGAGTAGCTTGTGTCTGCATTTTTGTTTGGGGTGGGGGAAGCTGCCTTGATTTTGAACTTAAAATAGATTGTGTGAGCCTCTGTGAGAACATCTGAATGAGTAATTCCTCAGTTGTGTACCCCAGATAGATGAGGCTTAGTTCCCAGTTTTCTCTGACCTGGAGCATATGATGCTACTCCAGTCCAGGCTTTGGTGGTCTCTGTTTCTCAGGCATGTTGTGGCTGGCTCTGCTGCAGTAGTGTGAGGGGACTCTTGCACATTTTTCTTTCCTGCTTTCTAGCCATTGTGTGTATACAAAGACGGTAACATGCATCACTCATTTTTACTTAAAAGAGGGTGTATTTATTTAAACCCCACGTACTTGCACACCAAGTGTTTGGAATCGACTCAGTGAATTGTCCCAATGCAAGATTCATTACACTTTCCATTTTATGCCTTAAGACTATGCCTCTATGAGGAGGGTGGTCTGAGAGTTGTCCATACAGGTCATTGGAAGGTATCTCTGAGGGATACCAGCCCAGATCTTGTCCATAGGTCGCTCTCTATTTAGAGTTTTTGTACTCTTCATATACGGAAATTCTTCCTGCTCTTGATTTATTTTTGATGCAGGCTTTGTTAATGCACATTTTCTTATCACACATGCAGAATAAAAATGTGGTTGGAGTTAAGAGAATAAATGACTGCTCTTGCACAAAGAGAAANGTAAATTACTAAAGATGACCCTAGATGATTTTAACATACAGGCATGTTCCTGGGGGCTTATGAAATTTCTTATCAAAATGATACAATGGTAACATACAGGAGTAAATTTTTATATTTTTTTAAGTATTTCCTGCATCATGGCACAGTAATAATTCTTCGTTTAGACAGTAAGAAAATGTACCCTGATGAGGAGATTTCATGGGATTTTAAATAGCTAAAAATGAGATGCACAGTTTTATAAAAAAATATTTCATAGCGGGAGCCCATGTTCACAAAATCAGTTCTTTCTTCAAAATACCCAGCCATTCTGCAAAATGCTTCCTGTTGGTAAAACACTGTGTTTTCTGTATGTTTTATCTCAAAGAATTAAGCAATCATACTATGTGTGGTAGTAAACTCAGTTGTTCTAGGTCACAGCTGATGAGGGGAGGTGGTTGCAGTTCTCCTTGCAGCACCACTTGTAGACAAGAGTGCACAGACCATGAAAGAATAGAAACGTATGTGGGTGTTTGTTCTCTTCATTTCCACGGTATCACAGAGTTGCAAAATAAGGACAGAGATTGCTGAAGAATGAGGCGGTCTTGTTCTGCAGCCCTGAGTGATTATCCTGTAAATAACGTATATAATAGATGTTAAACATACATCAAAAATGTTCATTACGTGGTTATTTCACTGCTTACGGAAGAGAGCAGATGCCATTAAATCAAATCTGATTTTATTATTAATCCAGCTGCTTCCTTTCCATTTTTCTGTGGACTTTTTGCCTTACTTATTGGTCAGCAGTTTTTTCTCATTCTTTTACTGTAATTTCTCCCTGTCACCTTGCAGTGGTTGGCTGGATGAGGTGGGAATATGGTTGGAAGTGCAGATAAATTGCTGAGCTAGGTGATGGGTGGTAAATAAATAAAGGGAATCTAGAGGAAAGCTGCAAGGAAAAAGGAATTTGGGGTCTGTTGAGCTGAAAAGAAGATGTGAAGAGAGAGAGGGAGAAGGTTGACAGAGAGGGAAGGAAGTTGAATTTGCAAAGAAGAAAATAGGAAAGTTATCCAAACAGCCAGAAGAGACAGATAAATAATCTATTCTGGTTATCACAAATGCCTTCTGATGTCACCTACTGATATCCTTCAAATAGTTGCTTTTTAATTTTATTGTAAAATATTAATCCTTCCATTAGCTGTTTCTCATCTGATTACTATAATGACCCATTTTCTGGTCTTCCTATTCTTCTCCTGTGTTATTCATCCTCTTAAAATTCTGGCACTCATTTTATCTCTCGTAGGTTCCAAATTCTCATTTTGCCTTATTATTTCAGGAGCTTGCGTAGGTTGTATCTGCAGTTAAGAAGCAGATTAGCAAAACTTAATACTTGCATTTTAAGTTCTCAACAGAGATAACTCCTTGTACAGTTAGCGCTTAGTTGTAACTCGTGGTGTCTCTCACCATCTTTTCATTTATGATTTGTACGTACATGGTGTTTTGTCATTTGTTTGCTTTCCCTGAGCATGGATACAGAGGAATCCCTGGCCTGTACAAGGTCTTATTTCCTGTTGGTCTGTAAGACAAATGTAGATTGTAATGTTCTGCAGTCCTAGCTCTCTCTGAAGATGAGAGCATTCGTTGATGCCTGAGATGAAGCCAGAGATGAAGCATGCATTCAGCATGACCTTGTTGGCAGCAGTGGAGCTGCAGGACAGCAGCAAAGCAGCTCCAAGCAGGAAGGGCACGCTGGGGTGGTGGTAGGAAAATTTGTGCACTGTAGCATCCCACTGTGCTTCTAACTCCTCCATCTCTAAGCCTACCAGTATCCTGGTTTTGAACTGGAGCTTCTGTGTCAGTCCTCAGAAGGCTCTGCCAGCAGAGAGCTGTTGCCTGGAAACAATCCTGAAATTTCAGAGCTAGTCAGTGCACTGTGCTCTGCTCCCTGTTTTCCAAACTGAAATACACATTTTCATGTCCTGAGCAATTCTGAAGAGACAGTACATTCAGTGTTTTCACCCAGAGAAAATTCCTTGCGATTAGTGTTCATTCAGGAAAGATCACCGGACCAAGTTTAGGGTGAAACAGAAAAAGTTCCTGACAATTAAAAAATTGCCCACTACTAAGTAAGCCTGTGATTTTTAATGCACAAACAGAATATAACATTTTAAAAGCATATTTTAAGTTCAGCACAGTCATTTCCTTACAACTCTGTTCAGAAATTTGGTTTACTTATGCGGTTGAGTATCTGTGAAAAATCTGTTTGAAAAGAAAATATGGACATAAAATATGAATGGAAAATATTTTATGATTCAAAGGTTCTAATTACAGCAGAAACAAGTATGTTTAAATGTCAGGATTCTTAAAATGAGAGAAGACTTACACTTTCCTGGATCCAGATCTGGATCACAAATACAGGAAGAATTAAAAAAAACCACATAAATGAGATGTATGCTTGAATAGTAGAGTTTCTAAAACTATACTTAACAGTGACTAAATTTAGGCTTACTGACTAATTTGAAAAGCAGAAACGTTATTTAATTCTCTAATAAAACTCAGAAATACATTTTAACTAAGTCATGTGAAGATACCCCAGGTGGCTACGTATTAGAACATAGCAAATATGTAGGCTACATTATCATCTAATTGTCCATAATAAGAAGTTTTTTTCTCCTTGCTTATTATTCATATAAATCTACTATTCTTATCCATTATTAATCACAGTTCATGTGGTGATTTGGCGTAAAATGCTCATGACAGGATTTCTTATGTTACAGTGGGTTAATGTGATCTGTTACTATAGTGCACGTTTGTGACAAGATCATATAGAAACTTAATTGGCTTCACAATAATGCCTCTGGCTATTATACCTAACACTGTAAATTAAGAGATATAGATGTACATGTTAAGTAATCTCTTTTTTTTCCTGTAGCAAAACTTGTCATCCCAAACAAATGTGGATTTTCATGGCATTATTTCTGATCTGAAGGGTGATTATTTAACATATGAATGGAATTTGTAAAATAGGATTAAAATAGAGTATGATCTTCATAATGCATAAATGGGCTGAATCAGTTATATAAGATTTAATTGAAGAAATGTGAAAGTGATTTATTTTGAAAGTACAGATTACATGAGAGAATATAATGAGCTCTGAGTATATCACTGAACAGCACTACGGGCAAATAATTTGGGCAGGAGGAATAGAGCTACTGGATATTTGACTGAACATCAGTCAACAACAGAACACAAAAAAAGGACAGTGATATATGAATGTTGTGCATAGTATCAAGAGGAGTATGTATAAAAACTTGTAGATTTCTGTCCCCTAGCGTGGTTCCCTTCATATTTCACCTTGAATAATGTGTTTATACATTATACTCTTTATGTCCACTTAAAATAAACTCAGAAAGGAAAACAAATTTCTATTCCTGGTAGGAGAGTTTTGCAGAATTGTATGTCTGTTACGATAAATGACTTGCAGAAGAATGTAACACTGTTCATAACGATGAATTATTTTCATAAATCAGTGAGGATAGAAAAAGAGAGATATAGAAGTGACCATTTCGGTTAAATATTAATAAAAGCCATAATTCAATAATCAGAGGAGTTAGTTGTTGAATTAAGGATATTTATAATCATAGGATCATTTAGGTAGGAAAAGTCCTCTAAGATGATCAAGTCCGACTGTTAAGCTGGCAGTGCTAAGTTTAAGCTAGCACTGCCAAGATATTTGCTGAATTACACTATTTAGAATTATAAAAAGACATAACTAGAGATTGGGGAGATTCTTGTCAACATTCAGTGTGATTTGGAAATCACTAAAGATGGGATTCAGGGCCTCTGACTTCTTGCAACATGAGACCACTATCCTGGAGTTAGCTGAACCCACAGGTTAAATAAGTCATTTTGGTTTCATGCAGATCCAAATATCCCCTCATGTAAGACTCTGCAAAATAAGGACCTGCTAGTGTTACTGCTACTGATGTGAAAAGTGAGGAATGGAATCCTTGGAACTATCTTT
>VZTR01024634.1:12232-49471 GCA_013400775.1 Chaetops frenatus | reverse complement strand
CTCATGTATGCCAATAAAAGCCGGAAATTTGTATCTGTTAGCAGTTTTATAATGTTTCATATTTCATTATGACTTTAGTATTCCTATGCACCTAACATTTAGTCTTTGGAAATAAAATTTCTATAGGTGATAAACTTCTCTCTTGATACTTCCTTGTCATACCATTAGAGGGGACCAATAAAACAGGTTGATGGTATTCTAAAAATCTGCTGAATACAGACCTGGGTTTGTTTGCTTATTCTTGTATTGTGTTTCTAATTAATTAAAGTTAAATTGTCTTGTCTCTTTTTTTTTCCTTTATGAAGAAATATTTAGTGAATAATAATAAAAGAAACATAAATACTCAGCAAGGCTTGAAAGTTTCAGATGTAGATTACCACTATGGAAAAACTAAATCATTAAAATAGATTTTTTGAAACTAGGAAGCTTGAAGAGTTTTTTTAAAATATAATTTTCATTGAATCTAAATTTCTCAGAGAGGTGTTGCAATAATTCTTAAAAGCTAATAATGTAGTTAAACTAATTCCTGTTTAAAAAATTACCTAAATTTTAAAATCAATTAGAAGTCTTTGAAAACTACTGTGTGCATTAGCTTTTAATGTCAAACAATACATCAAAGAAAACATAAAATAGCAAGCAAGAAAACTGACTCTTTGGTGTTGAATGCAAGACCCTTTTAGAAACACATGATTGACAGAGATAGTGTTTTTCACTCAGTATGCACTGAAGCATAATGAATTTAGGGCCCCAAACTGAAATATATTTTCCTCCAGAAAGCACAGTCATTTAAAGAACCATTGATTTTTCACCTGGTGTGTTGACACTTTATGATGACTTTCTTCAGAGCCAACTGATCTTACTTTTCAGATAATAAATAATGCAAAGTGGAAATAAAACAATGCATGCACCCATAAACAACCCCACACGTTCATATGGGTATTTTTTCAATGGAGTACAGTCCCGATTGAATAGTAAGGTTACTTAGGCAATGCACAAGACTTATCAAATCAGAAACATTTATTAATCTCATTTTCATTTACTAATGTAATCTATTTATTTAGGATAAATAATTTCTTAATTTTAAAGTGCTTCAATATGTAATTTATATGTATATTTTTTATTATATTATGTTTGTTCATCCCAGTTGTAAGAATTAAATGAGTGGATTTTAAACCATGTATCATTAATATAAATGAATTTGCTCAGGTTTGAAATATTGTCTTATTTCTAGTCATATAGTCTTTAACTGGGCTTTCTATGATTATACATAATTTTAGTATACAATTAGAATTGATAAATATTCAGAGTCAGTCATATGACTGTAATCTTAAAAGCAAATTGTTTATTCTAAATGAGTTATTAAGGATTGGTAGATCATCACTGAGGAATAAGAATCCTCCCATGAGGAGGGAGAAAAATCTAGAGGAAGGAATGACACAGTTCTAAAATAGATGTTGCCAAATCTGTCTCTGGAGAAAACTTACCTTCTCCATTGAATATATAGAGAAATCTGACAGCAAATTCAGATCAGAGTCCTAAGAGAAGCTTTCAACTGGATGAAATTATTCTTCCAAAACAGATCCAGATACTGTTTTCATTTTTACTTGTTTTCCCTGTTATTTCATAGTGCAATTCATGCTGCAAGACATGTATATAAGGCTTGGAAACAGGGCAGACTGATTAAAGGAAGAACGATAGTATACTGACCTGTCATAAACCCCCCAGCCTGGGAGCACTGGGGAAATAGCCCAAGGTCTCTCAAAATTTCTACAAGTTCTGTTTTTGTTAAATATGGTCACAGCCTGACCTCAGCATACAGACAGTCTTTGTTTCTCTGGAATTTAAATCTAATGAAACCATGGGCAAGTACACAAATATTCCTATAATTCCTATATATGCATGCATGCGTGTGTACCCATAAAGTCACTCATTTGTTTGGCTTTAGGAACTGTCTCTTAGTTCTAGGATAAAGATGGGATATAAAAAACTAATTTTCTGTGATCAAATTAGCATTTGAAACATGATAAGGAGGTACTTCTAGAATTTATGAAAGTGTTTCTAATTCAAGACATTTTATCCCTATTTTCTAACTTGTTGTATTTTTACTTTTTTCAGATAATTTTTCTCACTTGCTAAATATATTGCTTTGTTCCTCTCTTTCCTCTTCTTTCTAGATACTCCTCTGAGTGTTCTCTCCTTGGTTGTGTATTTTACCCTGCTGCTTCTTTTGAAGTCACTGGCAAATCCCTTATTGATTTCAGCATGAGAAAGATCAGCTTTCACTCGTTTGCTTCCCTCCATTTTGCCATCTCTAATAGCTGGTAGCAAAATCCCACTGACTGTGGCTCTGATCTCTGAAGTGCTGGTACACCACGCTTTTGAGTTTTGATTCCAGTCAGATCACTTTTTGACAGCCAGAACTGTATCAAAACAGAAGCACTACTGTGCTGAAAAAAAACCCAACAAAAAACAGGGATTATGAGCTATGTTTTATTCTTTTCAACTAGTGCTGAGTGTTAAGATTCCTTGTGTCATGTGATTTCTACTTCTCATCTACTTTACTTCCCTCAGTGATCATGCTCATGCTGTCATTAATTCTACCCACTCAGTAATGCAAGCTGAAAATAAAGCAGAGCAAGGCAAAAAGCAATACTTCCTCTATTTAATTCCTGGAATTTTTTCGCCAACTATCTCAATAAAAGATACATGAAGATTTTGGGGATATTTTTATTGCTATTACTTATGTCAATAGAAGGTATATTAAGGCCAACACTGTTACTTGCAATGATTTGTTTTCATGTCTTAGAATAGCAAAGACAAACGGCATGGTACCCTGGTCTCATGTTGACCCTGATACATGTCTGAACTTCTTCTGTAATCTATCACCAAGAGACACTTTATCAAGATTTAACATTTTACCTTAGCTGAAATATTGATGGATAAATTTGGTCTGCAGCATGGGTCCTAAACGTCTTATGTTTAATCTGAAATTTGATTTTGTTTGCTTGCATTTCTATATCTATGTGTGTGTGTGTAGGCACACAAAAATCTACACATACGTATGCATACAGAAATGTAAGAGAGAAAGAGACCGTGAACAAGTGGTACTGTATGTGAGAACACCTTCAGGTAAAAGGGAATGTAATGTGACACATTGTGGCAATCCTGGGACTTACAATATCTAAACCTATTCTTTAAGGCATTGTTTAATGCATTCAAGTAGCAGGCAAGATTTCTTTCATGGTATTACTTTATGTTGTCCGCAATAAAAATTTATAGCTAGGCTGAGGAAATATGAAGGAGATAATCTTCTTGCATGACTCCTAAAATCTTACTGTCAAGAGGAACCACTTCTGATAACATTTGAAATCTTAAAACTGTATTTCCATAATCACATTGGATGAAACTTCCCATACCAATTCATCCCAGATCTATTACTGTGTTTCTTTCCTGCATGGAAAAATTGTGAAGGAAACTCAAAGATGATATAATAAAAAACAGTGAAATTAATAAAAAGAGATTAATATTCCAATTAAGAATACAGTCATAGCGTTACAAAAGTAACAGGTGGGGGGTTTTGTGTTTGTCAACTTAGCATGCAGGACATCTGTATTGTTAAGAATCCTTAACATCTGTTAATTAAAAATCAAATTTTGAATTATTAAAAAGTACAGTATCAAAAATGCTACTGAATATAGTTAATCTCCCCAAAATAATGTTTGTAAAATGATTCTGATTTCCTCTCAAGATACAATGGGTTTTTTTATGTCAGAAAAAAACCCCAAGAACTTTGAATGAAAATTAATAACTGATTGTGATTCTTTTCCTCTTAAGATATCATATAAGTAAAACTTTTTTTAAAAGGGCTAGTTACATATATATAATAAAGATAATATGTAATAAATTTTGAACAATCTGACCAATTTTGCAGACTGTGGAAAAAGGATAAAAAATTTCTAAGTAAAACTTCAGAAATCACAAAGACTAATCACCTAGAAATTACTTTGACACATTAATGGCATTGTGCTAACCTCTCATTATGGAATATCAATGATGTTGCATTAGCTTACTAGGTGCTCAGTAATCACTTTCTATGTCACCATTATCAACTACTCCATTTGGGTTTTAATCATAAGTTAATTTTTTTATTTTTCTTTATGTACTACACATAAATTGAAATTATGCCTGTTGACTCAATATTATACTCCTAATACATCGTATTAAATGCAATTCCCTGATGACAAAACCACTTAGAATATATTTTCTAGAGCAATTTTGTTTCATGATTGTATTTTAATGATATAATAGGTTTGATGCCCAAAGATCATGTTGAAAATTTTATATAGAATGTAAAAATTTGTGACACAAAATCAACATCTATATTAAATACATTTAAGAATACTTAATTAACATGCAAATTTTTTTCTGAATGTGTTGCTTATACAGCCATGCATTGCTGTTTGATAGCAATACCTAGAAAAACATCTCAAACATTAAAAAAAACACTTTTAAAGTATATACTTTCACTAAAATATATTTGTTGAGCAATCTATAACTAAGAAAAAATTGTCTTTTTTTTTCAGTTCAAGAGACACTGCCATTGGAGCTTGTGGCTGTATCTGATGTCCTCAGTTCAATAACAATCTAGTATGAATATAAGAACCATAGAAACTATTTGGAAGTTGAGGCTCAATGAACTTTTTTTTTTCTCAATGAACTAGTAGGTGAAGGTTATATTAAGCAGCAGGGAGGGTTATAATAAAGCTTATCTTTCTTTTATCTGTGTCAAAAATGCAAAAAAATCCAGTGTCTAGGAAATCAGTAAGTTCAGCCGAAAGATATGTTTAGTTTAAGATCAAATTTGGACCACTTTACCACCTTAAAAATGGTTCATCTTTAGCAAAGGAACCTTTTAGCTATGATTGCATATTTTTAAAAGAGACTTTTAAATTCAAATACAAACAGAAATTTGTCTAGTGAAGCAGAAAGATGTAGGCTATTCAGAACAGCATATTAAATAAGCATCTCTTCTAGCTTTTTAATTAATAGAGTATAAAGGCAAGCCTAATAAATACTAACAATTTATTGACAGCTAGTTGCATCTTTGATCCTAATTGAATTCACTTACTTGTCAAACGATACATGAAAGAGTGGCTATATCTTCAGATGACTTCATTATACATGGATTTTATGAGCTCTGATAATTCTGTCTTTTTCAAAACCCCAAAAGGAGAAAAAGGTTTCAGTTCTTCTTCTTTAAGATCAACAAAATACAATTGCTCACTTATTGATTCTTCACAACATTCTGTCTTTAGGGGATATTGTCTTTACTGTCAGAGTATTGGCTAAAAAGGTCCAGTAATTTCAAGAAAGCTTTGTTTTGGAATCCTCTTTAAGCTAACCCAAGACAGTTCCTTCCTATGCTTATACTGTGTGCCAGTACTAGGAAATAGTTCTCTTAGGAAGAAATGGTTCAACTTCTGTAACGTCACTATTTGTTGTCTGCCAAAAATATGTCAGAGGTACTCCATGTATCATTTCTGCTGCAGATTCCATCTTCTCTTAATATTTTGTCAAGGTCCTTATCATAATTTATTATCTTGAATTTCCCCTTATGAAGTGTGTGTAACATCACTGCAATTACGTAGATTCTTTGATAAAAATATTTTATTACTGATTTAGCTTTTTTTAAATCAATGTTAAATAAATAGATTATTAATACTTCATTAGTAACATGTAAGATTCATGTTTAAGAATCAAGAATATAGCTGATAGCTGAATCCTCTGGTGCTTTTTTAACTAAAACTTGACCTGGTCCATTTATGAAATTATTTACAGCATATTGCTTTTGTTGCTTTTGTCCCTTCCACTACTTGTCATTCAATTCTACTTATTTGCCTATAGGCAAGTCCTATATCCAATGTATGGCAATTTGTGTGTTTAAATAAGCTTCTGTTTCGAGCAAAATATTATAAACTTTAGGTAGCAACTTACTCCTTTTCTCTAAAGACACTTTCAACGTAATTTCTTAGCATTCAGTTGGGATAAGTGAAAACTTTATGGTCAAACACACAGGAAAATAATTTTAATGAGAATGTAAATAAAGAATCATCGCTTTGTATTTGTGCTTATGAAATAGAGTTTACAAGCTACATTTTTGCAGTTTATTAGACCTTTTATAAATTCAGGGAGAGGGATCTGAATTAGTCTCTAATGCACTATATATATAAAAAAATAAATGCCTCAGGATTGCTTCTGTGATACAGAAAAAAATAGCTTTTAATAGCATTGTATGTCTGCTTTTGCTTTCAGATATGTTCTTCAAGAATAAGGAGAAAACTCAGAATAAGGATGTGGTGGATTTTAAAGGAAAAGTTTTAGAGGTGGGGCTGCAGGACAGCCTCTGCTGAGACCCATGCTAGAGCAGTTCTTGGAGAACTGCAGCCTGTGGGAGAGACCCATAGTGGAGTGGCTGTATCCCATCGAAGGGAATCCACATAGAACAGCAGAAGAGAGGAACTGTTACAAACTGACCACAGCTCCCCGCTCCCCATTTTCCCTGGGAGCTCGTTGGTAAATGGTCACCGTGAACCTGCATATAAAACCAAGTATGTGGATCACTAACCCCTCCTGTAACAGTCTTCCAGATGCATCACTGCAGTCAGGCACTATAGGAAAAGCCATCAACTACAGATGTTGCCTTTCAGGTAAGGTGAGAAAAAAAAGAAAAAAAAGATAAAACAACAGAAAGTTCTAGGATAGTGAAGACTGTTTGGTACAGTCTGTGTTTTTGAGAATAATGGACAGCTAAAGATTTTGTTTTGTGGCTTGTTTAGTAAAACCCAGTATAATTAGTTCTGTGTTCTGGAGCTGTTTAGATTTTTCTTGGATTACTGCCATAATTAGGTAACTGAATGGAGTAAATGAGGTTTGTAGCAGCTGTTTGAATTATTAATCTATACATCAAGTGACAGATGTTTTGGTTTTTTTAAGAGAATTTCTGTGGCATCTTATTGATTATGTTGTCAGAACTGAAAATTAACATAAGGCAACAGAAGTCAATTGATCAGTTCTTTACAATTAAGAGTAGCTGCTATATACAATGTGCATAAATTTTCATAGATGGGTTTTAGGGAATAATGCTGTTTGAATCTAAATGGTAGACTAATATACACAGTTGTAAAGACCCTAACATGAGATAATTAACCTCTTACTTATATCCCTGAAGCTCTATTAAAACTACTATTATTCACGTATTATCTTTGAAGAGTTCATTTCACCAGGTTTCAGCTCAAAAATATTCATAGCATGAAAACAATAAGTTGTTAACTCTAATATATTGAGTTAATATAAACTCAATTTTAGAAGTTAATTCTAATATATTGAGTGAGATTCTTCTCAAAAGAGCATGCAGTGAAATTTATCAAGGCCAGGTTGGATGGAGCCCTGAGGAACCTGGTTTAGTGGAAGGTGTCCCTGTTCATGACAGGGAGTGGAACACAATGACCATTAATGTCCTTTCCAAGCCAAACCATTCTGTGATTCTCTGACAAGTGTGTGGGCATGCACCTTTGAGAAAAATAAAATACTATTATATGTAAGTCTAAATGAAGAAAAATTTATTTACAGCCTAGTTTTAGTATTTTTCCCATATCAGGACAAGCTTAGCCACTATTTATAACTTGTGTAATAGATCATCTCTACACGACTGTATTGTTCCACTAGTATTACAGCATGTCTATTGGATCTTTTAAACTGTGAGATAAAGCCATTCTGCAGACTTATGAACTGAGAGAATACCTCCCACACTCAATGTCTAATTATCCTTTATTTGGTTGAAATTACTGTAAGGATGTTAATTACTTATTTCTAGAGGCATAACTAAAACTGGTTTGTAGTGGATTAAAAATTTAAATGGGAAGTATACTTGATACATTATTACATGAATTTTTGCTTATTAAATGAAGGTGACATAAAA
Organism: Chaetops frenatus; assembly: GCA_013400775.1. Taxonomy (NCBI): domain Eukaryota; kingdom Metazoa; phylum Chordata; class Aves; order Passeriformes; family Picathartidae; genus Chaetops; species Chaetops frenatus. The sequence continues at coordinate 41,493 of VZTR01024634.1, read as the reverse complement.
TGATGGCAGGTACAATTCCACATTTTTTACTCTTCTCTCAGTTGTCTTCGAATCAGCAGAAGGTTTTCATCCTCTAATCACTTAGGAGAATACGAGATTGTTAGTATTCAAATAGAAACAAGAAAGTGTTGGTTCTTTTATTTGGTTTTGGCCTAGGATCCAAGGTTATCAAAACATATTACACTGTAGACCTAAAGACATCTGATCTGAAGATAATAAGATATTCCTGTTGAAAGCACATTTGACTGTAGCACCAGAGATGAAAGGCAAGTGACTAATCATCTCAGTTCTTTGCCTGAGTTCATTTTTTTTTAATATGAGAAGAAAATCTGCAGACCATAAAAGCAATATCAAGGATGAAGGTCTGTTAGAATATTGTTGTACCACCACTTATAAAGAAAACAACTCCAATGTATTTTAAAAAATCAAAGAGGCTTTTATACACTCACTAATAAAAGATGCCAAAGTGCTGTTAGTAGCAGATTTAAAGTGATTTTTGCTTGTGGTGATTAAACCCAGCAGGCATGCTTGTTTTACAAACAGAATCTAACTCCTTTTGTGTATAATTCATGAAGACACATAATGCATTTTCTATCACAGACAAAGAAATGCAAGAGCTCAGATATCTTTCACATAACAGATCAGATTTACGGGATGGTTATAATGGAAGGTTTTTCATCTGACTGACCGAACCTATTAAAGTGAGGCCCCAGTCTGCTGTTAGCTGATGTTCTTCTCCAGCTCTGAGACATTCCAATGGTAATCCTGAATTAAGTTAGTAGGCACAGTAAAGTTTAAAAAACAACAACAAAAGGATTAAAGAAAAAAAGGATTTTGAGGAAATGGAACTTAACTCACCCTTTCTTTTTACTGTAACAGAGGTTAAGTAATGTTGACTTTCATATATTCACCTCAGAGATACAAGAGTACAGTTACTTCTTTGCTGCTTAGTTTCTGGAAGGATATTCAAATTCTATTACTGAAGAGCAATGCTCATAACATGAAAGTTATAAAGAATAGTCTTAATAAATTAAAGAAATAGATACAATGGCTTTTAAAAAAATAGTTCTCAAAAGAAGTTCTTATGTGCTGTTCTGTTTTTGTAATTTGCTGTACTAGCTTTCACCTTATATGATGCTTTCTGTGCTTGACTGCAGACCATATGTTTCATGTCAAATGTATGAATTACAGAGCCCTGCCTGTCAGATTCTGCCTCTTCATGGACTTTACTTCTAACTAGAAGCATGTGTGGTAAAACAGAAGCATATGTCTTATGTGAATAATTGCATCTCAAAACTATTCGAATGCTGTGTTTAAAATCATGTCATTTAATTATTTAAAACATATGTTAAGTAATCTAGCTCAAATTTTAATGGCAGATATTGTATAACCTGCTTCTTGCAATTCACACATGTGCAGGTTTCAGTGTCCAGAGCAGGCATTCACAACCACTGCAGTTCATTAATATTTTAGCTGCCACAGTTGTGCTAATCTGTTTTAGTGGCATATGTGTTCACTCAGTAGTTGTTTGGTGAAAGTAAATTAGATTGTTAATTCTGTTTTGGAATTCTACTCTCTTTTACTACTGTGCATTAATTCTATTAACACACCCGTTGAGAAACCTTGTGCCAAGATGAATAACAAGCACAAATGAAAGATAGTTCTGCAGTTCATTAAATAGGTGATAAAAAGGCAGACTGTGTGGTAGGCAATAACAGTCAGACAGAAAGTAAACAAATAATGTTTGTCTTGGCAGAGTACTAGCTGATACGGCAATCTTTACACAGTCTTTCCTATTTATCATGATAAAATCTGTCATACAGATCTCAGAAAAATCAAGACTACATTTACAGAAATTGTACAGACACAAAAAAGATATCCTTATGATGTGTAAAATCTGGTGCTGGTCTTGATGCTTACATACTCTCCTATTGCTTCCAACACTCCCGGTAACTGTAATGACAAGAAACAAACCAACCGCTAGACCAACCCCCAGATCACATCAACCCAACATTCAGGATGGGGTAGAACACATGGACTACGAACCAGCCTAGTACGTGCTGTGTGGAGGACTGTAAGAACCAACCCCCCAGTTTGTGGTGATAGAAAAGGCCTCTCCTAGGATGGCCTGCACTCTTATGCAGATGTACCCCAGTTCTGTTCCCTGATCGGTTTGTTTACCTCCATGCCCCTGTCCCAGAGCAAGCCGCTGGGCTGGAGCTTGTCCTCGCCACACCGCAGTGCAATGACAGCAGCTGGGGAGAAAGTGGGCTCCCTTCCCTGGTCCTCTATGGGTCCCCGTCCCCTGGCCACGTCCTCCCTGTCCCCCTGTTGGCCTGTGCGCCCTGGCCCCTCCTGGGTACCGCCCCTGGGGTCTCAGACCATTGGACTCTGATGCTGCCCCCGCTCCTGCCTGCCCGGGAAAAAACCCTGTTCGTTCCCAGTTCTGGGTTCTCGGTCTGTGGTTCCCTTCACGGTGGCTGCAATAAACCCCGTGGAACTCCCATGCGAGAGCCCTTCTCGTTTCTGTTCATCGGAGGATTACAAAGCTATCCAGTGTGTGTGTGTTTGTGGGAAGCGTGTCCGCGATGCCGAGCACCTTCTGGCTGGAGACGGCTTCTGGAAGGTCACGGCACCTTACCAATGGAACCCGCTGCCAGGACAGTGCTGTATGCCTGACAAATGACAGATGGCACAGCCTGCATGATTAGGAAATTCACAAGTTCCCATTACTCAGCCTTGAGCACATAATAAAGCCATGATTCCTGACCTAGGCAGGCGACGCCTGAGATGCAGGAAATGGTGGAGTCTCTATGAGCTGTTCTGCAAGGCTGCATTCATCCTAGACACTGCTAGCTAAGTTTTGTTTCATGTTTTGTAATGGGGGAAAAAGGGATGAGCATCTTTCACAGGAATTCAAGAACTTTAGTGTAACTTCAATCTTAAAAATCCAAATAAACCATGACATTTATAACAGCTAGTCAGACACAGTGATACTGACATTCAATCCAACATATCCAATCAAATCAAAATAAATATTAATATTTATGCAATTAATAACTGTTTCACAAAATTTTTCCTGCAGTACTGTTTTTCCTTCCTGTTACACTTACAGTCCAAATACACAATACCAGTACTTCTCCAGAGGAAAGAATGAGGTATTACATCAAAGTGACAGTATCCCAAATTCTTCACCATATGTGTGTGGTGTTGATGGTGGCATTTTCTTTTCCTTGGTCTGAGATTCACTTGAGACTATTTGTGTGTATTTTCTAACACAGATTTACACCTTTCTTTTTCTATATAAGTCTACAAGTCCACATTACAGTTTAAGTTACTATTTGTTTATTTTTAGCACATATATTTTACGGGTTAGATACTTGTCCTTTGTTCATTTTTTTACCCTTAAAATCATTTTGTCCTGATCTCTTATCTTTAACTGATAATATTAATTTATATTCCCAGTGCCTTCCAATATCATCCTTTGCCTCTTCTATTACCATGCTGTGGCTGCACTCCCTTGCACTGCCTCATTCACCTCCCCTTTCAAAGGGCAGCACTGTGCACCCTAGTTTATCAACCTGTTGTTTGAAAGACTAAATATGCATAAAATAGAGAACAGAAATATTTTTAAAGATCCTTTGAAAGTTTGGACTATTTAAATGATAAAGCCATAAGCCCAGTAAAAGTTCTGTTCTTAATGTTCACACATAAAATCAGAAATGCTAAGGGTCCTTTAAATAGCCTAAATACTAAAGTATCATTGCTATCCTATGTCAGTTATTGATAGGTTGGCATGTGAAACATTTTGTGATCTTCATAGCTGTACAAGTTGAGATAGACAATCAATCATGTTAACTGAACAATATCTTATGTGCATCCTCTGTACAGAAAAAAACAAATTGTGATGAATAACAGGTTTGTAATGTTCACACAGTGAAGTGTTGGATAGAAAAACAGGGTAAATAAAATAATTTTATTCAGGTATTATTCTTTGTTTTGTCTCGAAAGACAGAAATGCTGCTTCTGCACCCTTTCTTCAAAAAAGATGGAAAAAGGAGGGAAGAAAAGGGCGTCCCCACCCCACTCATGGCTGGCGTTAGTGTTCTTCCTGCAGCAGTGTAGATGCCATGCCATGAGACACACTGTGCTGTTGAGAGAAGCGTATTGCCCTGCTGTATGCAAGTCAAATTGAAAAGTTACAGCCTAGCCCAGTTCAGAAATTTGCTGGTCTGTATGTGCTTGTGAATGTGGTCAATAATGAAATCACACAGGAAAAAAAAATAAGAAATGATACTTTAAAAGTGGATGGTGAAGGAAAAAACCAGCAAAACCTTAATAAGGAGAGAAGCTGAAGTTGAAAGAAAAAAAATCGTTTTGCTTTTGGAATACACTTTGAAATGTAATGAATTGATGAAGACAGTAACATCTGGTTCTGTGAAAAAGCACATTAATCTGCATCCCTTGATATCTTCAAAACATGTGTAACAAAATTGAAGAGAAACTTGAAGGCCAGATTCTTTCTGGTTGGTATGCAGTTTTGCCTGAAATTAGGTCTGCTTTATAGGTAATAAATTCGTGCTGATGTCTGAAAACATTAAATAAAATATTAGTTTTAGTGTAATTATTTCACATTTCTGTTTCTCAATAGTATTGCAGAAATGCTTACTTGTACACAACCTGCTACTTCCATTTTGACGTGCCATCCACGAAACTTTGGTCCACAAGGGCAAGGTGCTAGCAGTTGCTTCTGGGGAAGTAAGGAGGACAGGGGAAGTGCTAGAGAAACAAACATTAACATATCACCAAGCTAATTTATCTCAAATATTAGCAAAGAACAAGGCTTTTTTTTTTTTTTTTNNNNTTTTTTTTTTTTTTCCAGAGAAAAATTCTCAATGTAGTCATAGTTGCAATAGTTTGGAAATACCTGTCTTAAGCATGTGAACATCACTCATGACCATCTTCTGCCAGCTGCAGGTATTATGATGCATCTTGCAGATAACTGGCCTATGGAGAACATGACTACTTAGCAAATACACAGAAATACATCTTTTCAATACACTTGGTAAAATTAAGAGTTAGGAGTTTTGTGGATGCTGAATAGACAATTAGAGGAGAGAATTCTCGGCTATAGCCACGAATCAGAGCCTGCCTGTGGGAAGCAGAGACATTCTCACACACTGAAGCAAAACAATCCATGTTCTCAGGCAAACTCTGTATATACATAAAGCAAGAATGCTAAACATTAGGTGAACAAGCCACACCTGCAAAAACTCTACGTGTGTTCACTTATAATTAGTCTGGTTTATACTCTTTAGCCTATGGTGTTATGGAGTCAGAATAGTAACCAATAGAATGTCACTCATAGCAAAGCAGGCTGTAGAATGTGCTCGGTTTCTCAATAAAGTGCCTATGCCATTCTGATCAGAAAAACTGGAGTCTATCATGTCGTTTGTGACTCAACAGCAACAGAGTTTTTGTTATTTTTGAGAGAAAAAGAAAGAAAAAAGTCACTTTTCACAAACTTACAGTTCCCTGTATAAAGGCTGAGAAGTGCATTGCAGTGTTCCTTTTATCTTTTTAGGAATGAACATTCATACCAATAACATAACAAGAAGTATTGCAAGACACTATAAAGAAAAGTCAATATTATAATTGAAAGGGAAGAGGCTTAGCAGGGAGCCAATATCAAAGATGTACGGTTTTGAATTCTTAGTGCTGGGAGCATAGAAGTGATGCTGATCTGCATCCTTAGAATGTAATGGAAACAAGAATGGACTGAAAGAAAATTAACATGCTGAACTAGTGCTTTTCCTATATGTCACCTAACCCTCAAAACACTAAAAGCTATTACTTTATTTTTATCTTATCCTCTGTCACATAAGTTCAAAACCCAACACAGGTGTGTTCCTACGAGTGGCTGACAGGAGTTATACTTTTAATCACCACTGGTTTCTAAAGCTGATCTCAATCCAACAGCTGCTCTGAAATGACACACCAAATCACACATTGTATCATTTTTGTATCTGCAAAATTGGTAAATGTTGCATATTACAACAAATTGAAATTGCCATTTGAAAAAATAATACCTGTAAACAATTAATTGTATTCTTTTTGTGAATATATTCTGTATAACTAATGTGTCTTTAGGTCACAAAGTAACACCACATGGAAGAAAAGAATAGACATCAATTTGCTAAAGATTCTGAACTAGGCTGATATTGCTCACTGAAAGATATCATTACAAACAGAAGATAGAGCCAAATAAATAACTTCAGTTGTTAATGTATTCCATTCTTCAGTATTTTTCCAGCCAAAAATAATTGAAAACAAACAAAATAAAATAGAAAATATTCAAAATAATTTTAAAAACCAAAACATATGAGGTTTAAAATCTGCAAGTAAATTTTGAAATCTTTTTTTACTCACTGGACTTAGGAATTTTTCCAGTTGATCAGAATTCAGCAATGTGCACAGAAAAGCGTAGATAAAACACCTAGTGTACCGGTTCAAAACCTCATTTATATTTTAAACATGGCACTTGGTCTTTTTCAGAGTTACAAGTACTTTAACAAATAACATAATTGTGAAGTGCATTACTACTTGTGAAAAATTTTCTATTCAACTTTTAACAGATGATAGAAATGTAAGGAACAAATGCAGAGCTGGCATAACAAGATGACATGGGCATCAATTCCCAGCCTGAATTCATATCAATAAGCACTGAGGTTTCTTTAATATTATCAAGAGTAGAGAATTACAGTTGGAGTGAACGTTGTCACATCTGCAAGTTGTTGTCATTGGGGTTTTTATCATGACAGAAAAGAATATTCTGCATATATATATATATATATATATCTGTGTGTATATATATATATACACACATATGTATGCATAATAGTCAGCACATTCCATTTTCAGAATATCTAATCATCTAAATTTTAAGTACATAATGTTTGTGGTAAAAATCCTATTTGTCAGATGCCATTGCACACATTAAGTAGCTAGCCTGGCCAGGTGAAAAACAGGGTTGAAGGAGATCAGGCAATAAGTAGCTACAAGTCTAACAACATATTAGAAGTAGTTAAGTATTAACTAAGTATTAATGAGTCCAAGACTAGTTAAGTATTACCATGGGACAGGATCTAGGCAAGTAAATATCTCACACCTGAAAAAAAAAATAAAAAATATATTTCTATGGTACAAAAGACTAAGGATGTGATTTAAAGAAGCTTTATACAGGCCACTAAATAATAGCTTATGGGAGATATAGACAGCCAGTCATCCATATCAATCAGTCAATCAATCAATCAAATTTCTGATCATTTCTATACAGTTGCAGTAATGACCAAAACAGTTAACATTTGTCAGAAATTAAAATAATTTATTTTTTTAAAAATTAAATATTTCATGCTAGATATTCACTTTTAACACACAAAGAGGACAAACAAATCCTAAAGAGAAAGGACACTGAAATGTCCCCTTACAAATATACTGATTTTCAGTTAAGGCAGAAACATTTACTATGAAATAATGTATTTTGAAGGAGATGTTTCTAAAAGGAGGTATTTCGGAAATATCATATATAAGTTCTAACATAACACGTGATTGCAAAGTCTGCAGGGAAAGAAGTAGGGTGCAGCCTGATACCTTAAGGCAAATCACTTTTGCTGTGGTGTAGAAAGCCACAATTTTTGCTAATCATCTGCAAACAACATCCAGGAACATAATTCCCTTGCAGTCTGTCTTGCTGCTGCCTGCAACCACATGACAGAAATCGGTTTCTTACATAAAGAACATATGCTGTTGAAAAAATCTTTCTTTCTGAGCTCCACTGACGCACCAGAGTAGAAAAGATGACACTACAAATGCCATCACTCCAAATGTTTTCCCGTTACACCTTCTGTCCCCTCCTCCTTCTATGGAGAGCATTATGTCACATGGTCTGGAATATCCCTTTGGTCACTTTGGGTCGCCTGTCCTGGCTGTGTCTCCTCCCAGCTTCCCAGGCACCCCCAGCCTTCTCACCAGCATGGCAGTACAAAAAGCAGAAAAGGCCTTGGCTCTGTGTAAGCCTTGCTCAGCAATAACAAAAACATCTCTATATTATCATCACTATGTTCAGCACAAATCCAAAACACAGTCCTATACCAGGCACTGTGAGGAAAATTAATGCTACCCCAGCCAAAACCAGGACAGTTTTGTTTCTGGAAACTATGCTAAAATTATTTTTGCCATACTCTCTATGTGTATATTGTCTTATATATGACAGTCACTATGAACAGTACAGAAATTTCTTCTTAGAACTACATTCATGAAAATTAATAAACCATGCAAAATGCTTTTTATTCATGGAAAGCTTATAGAAAAAAGAAAAACAACAAAACAAACAAAATAACAACAAACCGTATAGAAAAAACACATTAAATTTCTGGAGACTGTAACTAAATTTTGAAAGGAGCCTTACTGCTGCAGTCATCACTGAAAAAGAGAAATGCCCACCTATTATTGTAATTTCCCACTTTAGGCTGTAGATACTGGTTCTGCACTTATGCACTAACTTAATATATCTGAACACTGTTAAATACACATTGCTTACCTGAAAAGATTGTGGCTATATTGCAATCCAACGATAAAATACTTTAGCTAAACCACAGCTGCTGTGCAAATGTATCTTTCAAAGTACATTTTTGAATTTCAATGGCTAAGTCAATATATGATATCTCTTAACGATATCTAAAAATAAGTGTTTGCTTGCATATCAAGTGAATGGAAGAAAGCTAGCAGAAACCTGAGGCATTTTACCTGAGAACTAGGTAAAATCTCCCTCAGCTTCCCTGCTTGGCTTCTGCCTTATGGATTCAGTTCCCATCACTGTCAGGTTCCAGCTCCCCTCACACTGCTTCAGTCTGTGTGTCCATGTGTGGAAAGCTACTTCTTTTTGTGTGTCAGATATAGCTCTGCTTCCATTTTTACAGTGCTTGGGAGAATTGAGCTTTCCATTTGAACTAAAGTAGTGAATGTTCTGAAGTGATCAGGAATTGAAAATCGTCTCCATCCTTTGCTATAGCTCATTTTATTTCTCACTCCTCAAACAATGAAAAGAGGTATTTCAATTATATTTCTGCCTTTTTCATAGCACTTCATGCTTTTGTCTACCATGAGTGTCCATTTGAAGACCACAGGAATTCAAGTTTTCCTTCAGAAGTTCTCAGCTAGTTTCCTGAAATATCTTTATTCAGATTCCTGAAATATTTTATTACATAGGAAAATCTTTAGTCCTGATAAATCCATTAACTTTTCTATTTAACTTACTCCCCATTGCTCAAATGTGAGGTCAAACCTTATTTATTGTCACCCTAACTGAAGATCTTAATAATCTAATCAAGATAAAGGAAATGGTTATCCTTAGTTCAGCTATCCCTTTTTTCTCAAGTTAATCTACCTGTTCCAGAAACCCTCAGACACCTGAGGCAGTGGAGATGGCTCTGCCCAAGCAAAATGGGACACGAGATCTCAGCAAGTTTTCAGCAGACTCAGAACTCAGCAGTGGGAGGAAGGTCAGTGTTCATGGAGGGAGCTCCCCCCTTTCTCCTCAGCCTGGAGTTCTCACACAGGGTACCACTTTTCTCCCAGCCTGAATCTGGCAGATGATGAAGAGCCAGCCTCAATAGAGAGAAAGGTGCAATGATTGGCTGTGCCAGGACTCCCACAGGTGATCAGACTCAGCCACAGTCATTCAGAGACCTTCACCTCAAAGAAGTGTGACACTGGTCATTTGGCCTCCAGCCTGTTGTTCAAACAAGCTAAAACCAGCTCAAGCCCAGACATCCCCAGAGACTGTGCCTGGTCAATGCTATTAAAAGGCTCTCTACTCCTGTATTTTGACAGAATATTTACTGGGGTACTCTGCAGTGCACTCACATGTATAAAAGCACAAGTACTAATGTTCAGACTAAAGGAGGAATTAAAGAAATACTGACTTTCAAATAAGTAGAATTACTGTTAATTCTGTACCTTTGGTAATTATTTTTTAAGCAATCAGATGCTGATTACTGTAAAGGCACAACAGCTATACCACTGAGGATGGCAGAAGGAAAACAAGGTGTCAAATGTTTCAATAAATTGTTCTGATTGTACAGTAAACTCATTCAATTGGTAATTAGTGAAATCAAAAATTCTTATTTCCAAGAATATAATCTCAGGTGTGTTCAGAGGACATACTAAGACAGAATTCTTGAGCCATTAATCTTGTACTGTAATCCTCATTTTGAGTTATATTGATGAATATTAGAACCGTCAGGTCAGCTTGAGATCAACACTGTTGAGGTCCTTCAGGTCTGTAATGCATTTCCCTTGCATTACCTTTGTCCTTACTAGCTTCCTGTTCTACTTATATTTCTTATTCAGATTATTCAGAGTGATGGCACCCCTACTAAAGATTGGTTCTACAATTGCTTAAATTTTGCTATCCCTTCAATACCTACACATTTCCTTTTATCCCTTTTCTGGTGCTCTAAAACATCCATTCAAAGCCAACTAAGTAAGTATTTGTTTACTGAAGAATATGTAATAATTTTCAATAATAATGAAATTAAGAAAAACAGGCTTATAGTCGAAATATGCCATTATCTCTGTCCATTAAAACACCGGCCAATAAAATTACTTGGCATTTTTTTCAGGAAATACTGTACAAATAATGTAATCCATACAAAAGACATGCTTTCGCAATACACAACCTTTTTAAGTTCTTAGCACTATGCCCAAAGGAAAACATTTGCACCTTCTTCCTTTCTAAAAATTTTCTATCTTAAAAATATATAGTTTTTGAAAAAAGAAAGGAAGAAAAAAAAAACACTATTTTTTTTCCAATATATTCGTTTTAAAACTAAGTTTTAAGGGCTTTAAAGAATTAATTCAGAAAATATTTTCTAGTGATAAACAAGTCTATGCAATATATTCTGTCCTGCAAAATAATTTTTCCTGCTTAAACAATACCTTATATTTTGGGATTCTTTTCTTTTTGAGATAACTTGATGTGAATGCAGAAGTGATTCACCCAGCACAGTACAGCTGCTTGAAGATTAACGAGTTATTTCATTGAATTCAACTTTTCCACTTGTTTCAGCTGCACATTAGTGGTACAGTTTATTTCATGACAGTGGGGTTTTGTCGCCCAGAACTTCCTATGGAATTCTACTATGATAAGTATTCTTTAATTAAATCTTTAAAATGTCATCAATGTTGCATTCTACAGGCGAAATGAAAAAAATACTTTCAAGGTTTACAAAATCTTTAGTATTCAGTGAGTGAAGTGATAGGACACAGAGAAAGCCTCTAGGCTGATGATTTCTAAGTCTGTTTAGCTTGAAAATGCTGCAAATNACAAGAGACTTATGCGTCTTGTGGGAAAAAATCTCCATGGTGAGACAAGAGAGACTCTTCTTCCAATTGGACTGATGAAAGCCTATTTCAAGAGTGGTAAATTGACCAGGGGTTTTCTAAGTTTGTTTCTCTGTGTTGTTGGTGAGAAGGATGGTGGTAAAGGAAGATAAATGAGGTGGGAGAAAGGAACCATCATGGGTGAGGGGCTGGGGGGAGGAAGAAGAAACCACCTGGGGGTTGATTTTGATTCTGTTGTCTTTTGTTAATAAACTATTTTTATCTTTGAATTTTAGGCCTGTTTTGCATTTCTCTTAATCCCTATTCTCATAAAACCACTACACTACACTCTCGCCTGGTGTGAGCAGGCGAGCAGGTGAATGTGAAACCGCTACATTAAATGGTGTTTCCGCCCGGTTTCGAACAAACCCATGACAAATACTTTCAAGGTTTACAAAATCTTTAGTATTCAGTGAGTGAAGTGATAGGACACAGAGAAAGCCTCTAGGCTGATGATTTCTAAGTCTGTTTAGCTTGAAAATGCTGCAAATATTTAAGGAAGAGATTTTTAAAATTTGACTATGAAAGATTTGGCACTTTAAGGTTATCAAGGTGAAACAAAGAAATAGTTCATTCACCCCAGAATATAATCTTTCCTATTGGAGACTATCAGATATTTCAGATTTCAACTGAAAGTCTAAGCATGGGACTATATCCATTCACAATGTGGCATTCTTTGAAGGTGGGAACAGAAATTAAATCTCCATATTACTACACTCTGAAGTCCAGGCTGCATACCATTCTTAAACATATAATTTTTTTTTTTTTTATCATTTCTAAAAATATATCAAGTTCTGTGACCTCAACATGGAAGTTAAAAACATTTTGTCTTTCTTCAAGACAAAAGGGGAAAAACTTCTTTTTAACTGCCCTTCTGTGGCTGGCAGGTTGTTGCTGGTGATTCTCCTCTCTACTCTGCCCTTGTGAGGCCCCACGTGGAGCTCTGCATCCAGCTCTGGGACCCTCAACATAAAAAAGACATTGACTTATTGGAGTGGGTCCAGAAAAGGGCCACAGAAATTTTTTGTTTCTACATCAGTATTTGATTACAATATTTAAAATACTGAGCAACACCTTATTACTTTATTTATTTTAATGTTTTCTACTTTAAATAATTTATCTTAGTACTGTTCTTCTTTGGGTAGAATAGTATCTGCATTCTATTCTGTGACTTTCAGCATAGACTCAGATTCATTGTCTGAAGTGTCTGGATAAGAAACTCATATCTTGAAATTCAATGGTTTCAAGGAGTTGACACATAAATATTACTAGATCCCTGAAATTTGGGTAGAAATATGATAAATATAGAGGGAAAGGAGACCTAGTGCATGAAACATTATTCTAGACTGGACCTGTCTTAATATGATCTACAAATGTAGAAGTTGGAATTAAGTGTACAAGTTGGAATTAAGCTGCTATTTCTGTTAGGTGTGTGACAGGTAGAAGCATTTCTCAAACAAAACATTTGCTAAACACCTAGGTTTACAAATCTATTATTTAGATTTATACCTGAAAAAGGAAAGATTTTGAAATAAGAAACCAGGTAAGAACTATAAATCTTTTGATAGAAGACTTCTATCCAGACAGCTATTTTCTGATCTTTGCTCATCCTGACTGTAGGCTCCACATATCTATTCTGTTCTCAGTCACAAATTCTCAAGCTTCAAAAAGACTTCTTTGAAGCAAGCCTTTGAGATAGCTAGAATAACTAACTTTGAGGTGGTTATTTGGTCACTAAAGAGAGAAAAGTGGTCACATTCTTTTTCTTATGCCTTCTTTTTCTTTAGTCTTTTAGTATTTCAAAGCTTGAAATGCTGTTCTTTTTGTAACTTACTGAGTGAAAGATTCATGGCTTTCATTTGAATGGCATTGTTAGTCATATAAGAGAAAAGTGACTAAGACAAAAAGAGAGTTTCACAGGGAATAAAAAGTCATTATATCCTAGTCACAAAGTTTTCTAATCCAAAAGAGTACCTACAGTACCCTACAGAAACGCTTGTGAAGTGCTCAACCCAATCAAATGGCTGTCCTTTGAATTCTTTATTTCTAGCTTCTGTTGCATGCATATTTAATCAGACTTCTCAATTCTGTATATGCAAAGGAAATTTTAAATGTAACATGCTCTGTAGAAGGGAAAAGGACCCATTAACTCACTTCCAAAGCTGATGATCAAATTTTCAGAAAATACCTTACCCAAAATGGAGTTGATCATAATAGTCTCCTATCAAAAAGATTCATGATCACCATCTTGAGCCACAAAACAAAATATTGCAGCCAGTATCTAGATATTTAATTAAGAATGTCAGTTTTATCTAAATATCTACTAAATATTTCATTCAGTTTTAATGAATACTAATTATCCTATGCAGTTTACTCATTATCATTTGTAGCTGGCCTAAAAAGGGAAGGGAAAAATAATACAGAAGGTATAAACTAGACTTTTAAGATCAAGGTGATTTTTAAAGAATTATCTATATTCGTCACCAGAGTGGTTTGCAGGCCAGAGTCCTCATGAAGTCTTCAATATGTATCCTTGGGAAGTCTTTCTCTATGGTACTTGAAACAAATGAAAAGGGAAGCTGAACATTTCATATCATTCACAGAAATTGGAATATTTGTGAGATTCATGGACCATTTTCTGTTGGTTTCTTTTCTTTAGACTTGCACTAAAAACTATCTTTCCAGGTTCTTAAAAATCCTTATATCATATAACATCTCACTTCAAATCCCTTATTTTCTTAAGAGGAACTGCATGGTGATAGACTAGTGCTGTTTGTCCTGTTTTTCTCAGGAATTTTGCCTTCTAGCTACACAACTATTCAAGATAAGAAGAGAAACTTCTACTGTCTTCAGCAGTTCAGAAATTTAACTTGGAGGGGATAGACCCATGTCTAATATTTCTCTGACCATGCTATCACAAATGTAAGGGCAAATTTCCATGAATGCAGATTTCCATGCACATCACTGAGTAACATTTTAAATTAAGAAGGTGGTAAGACCCTGGTTGTAGAGAGGAGTAGAAAGAAATATCTCAGTTTTATGGACAGGTTGATCTAGCCTGCATGACCTTCACACTTCTAGATTTGATAACAACATTTAAGTTTCTTGCAGATGACAAATCCTACAGCTACAGAAAAAGGAAGGGGACAAAGACATGATTTATCTTAGCTAAAAACAGCCCTTTTAGTAAAGATTTACTGATGTTAGATCAATTTGAGGTAATACTGACTATGAACTCATTCACTAACATTCTAAATTATACCAGTTGTCTGTGCTTCAGTTTATTGACATGCTTCAGCTCTCTACTAAAGGACTTTTCTGCTTAGCTACAGTTGTTGTGACCCATAAATATATTTCATAAGATGACAAGTGATCATTAACTGGAATAGTCCTTATATAGGAGAAGGAAGTCATAAATTGTATGCTGAACCTTGGTAGACAATTAATATATTTATTTTATTTTAAATTTTTTTAACTAAACTCCATTGCTATTTAAGGAATGAGCTAGACACTTGATAAATACATTTCTTTATATCAAACAGTCCATGTATTTCATGGATGTTTTCTGTTTTACAGAGGAAGACACTTCTAACCACTCTATCAAGTCAGCAGAGTAGACATCTAGGATTGTTTCCAATACAGGAATGTGATATAGGCTATCCCTAGATTGTGTAATGGTTTCTAGTAAATCATTTCCATTCCTCTCAGGTTTTTGTAATAGTGGAGTAATCATGCTCAAATGTTTGCAAAGAGCTTAAATATCCATGTGTGCACACACACCCACACCCACACACACACAGAGAAGAAACAGTGAAAATAAAGTATCAACATGTATTTATGTACAGGAAACTATTTTTGCCTTAGCACAAAGCAAGATTATTTTTATATTGAGTAAATCAAATACACCTACTAAAAACATAACTTGAGTCTTCATTATTAGCTAATTATGTTGTATGGGTACGCTGTTGTCTTCTGTATTAAACAGCAAGGGATTGCTTTTTAAAATACCTGTTATATTGCCCTTTTCTATTTCCTTCTAAAAAGTCCAAAATTTGAATGATAACATGCAGTGTGTGTTTATGTATATTCTATCAAGAAAAGATAAAGAAAAATACTTGTCTTCCCCATATTTTTTCTCCTTTTTTTGATTTGACAGCAATGACAACCAAATATTTCATCTTTTTGGTGCTACTTAGGAAGAAGAAAATATATAAAGATATTTCAGGCTTTTATTTTTGTTAGTATATATTATAATTCCCACAAATACTGATTCCAATAGTTTAATCCTAACTATGTAGCACTGTAATGAATGAAAATTTTTCTGTGCAGCATCACACAACCAATTTGAGATATTTTTTTTCTTTTTTAGATTTGATTAACTGAAGAACCTTGTAGTCCTGAAGATGAAGCCAATGAAGAACAAAGCCTCAGCAGTCATGATCATAGTACTGCATTAGACTTGCAGAGACAGCATTAGTGGGAACAATATTTGTCAAACTTCCACCGCAAGACCAAGATAGCAATTTCCATACCAAATTATTTGTTGTGTTATGCATAGTGTACTTCCTCTTTCAGTTAAGCAGTCTGAACTTTTTGAGAAATCAAAAATAATGTAAAATAAAATAGTATTTTTTTAATACAGACCATCTGTTTAAATTTATCATAGACTACTTTATTCAGCATCCATGGAAATCATTCACAGTCACTGTTCAAGTCAGTGACAGATGCAATTAAGTCTTGTGATCCATGGATGTCTACATTCTTAGTGGAAAAATGGAAG
Organism: Chaetops frenatus; assembly: GCA_013400775.1. NCBI lineage: Eukaryota > Metazoa > Chordata > Aves > Passeriformes > Picathartidae > Chaetops > Chaetops frenatus. Next base: position 25,271 of record VZTR01024634.1, on the reverse strand, counting down.
TAAAAAATTAATTTCAGCAATATTAATAAACATATAAATAAGGATGAAACATATTGTTTATCATCTGATCTTGTTCCCATATGTCCTAGTTATGCATTTCAGCATCTGCACCATCTATACACCTACTGCTTGTTCTTCACTATTAAAATTTAACTGATTATAATTGACATACTTGCAGGTTTGTTATTAAACCTATGCAATTTTCCTTTCAAACTGTGGCAAAAATTTTAGCTCTCTATTCATAGGATTTGTAAAAACTTTACATTATAATATTTCCTTATTAATATTTTATTAAGTCCTCATCTTTTAGTAAACTTATTTTTCCTTTTAACGTTATTCTTGTGTCTTTCTCTAATTTTTATTCTACCTAAGTACTACAAATTTACAGGAGTATAAGTTAGTTACAGGTTATAGGACTATGGACACAGTATTAGTGTAACTCTTATCTACAATTTTTAATATTTTTTCAAATTTAAATTTTTTTTTGCCTTTAAAATGCCTCCAAGCTTGCATAACAGCCACCTTCCATAGCTTCCAGAATCTTTCTGTGCAATTTTTTTAACAGATACTGTTTGATCATGAGGTTACTGCTAGCAGAACGTTGCATGTCACAAAAAGAATACTTACAGTGTAGGCAAACAATTGTCACCATGGCAAAGGCATAGCTGATATCATGTTTTGGAAGAGGGAATGAACACTTCTTGACACAGTCTGTCTTTATCATATATGATATAAAGTCACCTTTTTTCTAGATTTATAGAGGCATCTGATATTTACATAATGCAGTACTGAAATAAATCTTAAACGAAACACTGTATTACTGAAAACTGCAGTCATTTGTTGGTACAGAGTTAATGTTACCAGTCTCTGGTGGTTGTTTTAGTTTCTCAGACTTGGCCACAGTCATTCAGAGAGCTTCACCTCAAACAAGTGGGTCAGCTTTCTGTTTCTTCTCAGTGTTTAAGAATCTCATTGTTGGAGTTAGGTGGTCTGTCTTGAGAACATTCCAAAAATTGGTGATCGAATATGCAATAGTGATAAAAAACAGGCTTATTTCTGATACTTTTTGGTTTTAATGGTGTTCTGTGGTACATGAAATAGTTTTTTTGATGTGATGTATATGTAGAAGGATTAACAGACAGCTCAGGATCCTGCAAACACTTTTGCACTTAAATAGCGTAATAAGCTCCTTGGCTTAAATGAGACTGATCATCTGTATAAAGTAATTCACAAGCAGAACTCTTTATTTGCAGCAATGCACTCTACATACAAATGTATGAACAAATACTTCTGTTGTATGACCCCTAATATTTAAATATCTCAAGAATTGTTGTCTGGATTACCCTTTTAAGCACTTATTCAAGAATACAGTTCAGAAGCATATCTTTTCTTAAATTAACTGACTTTTTATCAAAATCATAAGGCCTGCATGTCTCTTGTGACAGCAAAATGTTCAACTTCATCAGTCGGGAATTTCATTCACTTTTTTTCACTATTATGACAGGATTGATTTTGCAAGTTTCAGTTCTATCATAAAAACTGTGAATACCTTTATATTTTACTTCAAAATTGCTGATATGATACACCTCTCAATGAATTGTGGTAATGCAATCAATACAAACCCCAAAATAGCTTTTCAAATTTTCATGGAAATGATTCATATTTTTTTCAGATTACTTTATTGAACTTCCACTAAGAGATCTGAAATGTAGAAACAGTAGAGAATATCTCAGCCAAAACTTTAAGCTTGGCTATAACAAAATTTAGTAACAATTCTCACAAGCATATCAGCAATTCCATGGATTTCAACTGTATAATTCAATAACAGAACATTGCAATTCCTTCCTTTATCTTTCTCTTCTTCCAGACAAATAGCAATGTATTCATATTGTGTAAGCTGCAACAATTATGCTCCATACCATTGCTAGCTCTATTAAAGATCTAGTGATAGATCAGAGAATGGTGATACCTAAATTTTGCAGTATCCTTGTGTGGTACCCTAATCAATAATTGTAATTTGTAAAGGTTTTTGAAATAAATTTACTATCCCACTGGACTATGTATGGAACTTGAGAGTTTATTGTTCATATAAGAAAAAATCATAAATAGCCAGAAAACTTTAACCAGCTAAATCTTTGTTGCTAGTGATGTGTAAAGCATCTATGCAGCTTCGACAGTAAAACAAGTCTTACTCCATAACACACTGAGTCAGCATCTGTATCCTCTCCCTTTTAGCAGCATTTCTGAAGCTTGAAGAATGTACTTGGCATTCCTACCTACATTCCTAGTGCTTCCAAAGACAAAAAAAGTGTATCTTGAAAATCATTTGCATCTGTGGACCTATCTACATAAAATCCATATTTAGGAATTCTTCCTTCAAGCAATTTACTTCTGAAGATTTTTAATATCCGTATTACATATACATTTAATTTCTCTTTCATTTTCTGGGGTGGATGGGAGGAAGAAGGGAGAAATCACCAAATTATTGATTGAAACTTTAGGGTGAATTTAAAACATAGATAATTCTTTATGAAAATAAATCGTCTTGAATATATGTTTCTCTTAAATATTTTGCATTGTGGAGTAAATTCTTTTCTACAGCAAAGATTTTAAAATACAGATCTCTGAAGACAGACTTCTAAGTGAGCATGCAGGTTACAGTCAATCTAAAATGTATTTTGATCTTGAACAGAGAATGGAATATAATGACGGTTGAGATGTGTTCAACACTTCTGAGACTTGCACTGTTCAGTTGCTGTCTATAAGAGCACCACTGAGAAATGAAGCCCTTAAAATTTAAACAGTTATAACTATAGTGTATCAGCTTTTTAGGATGGTAGTATTTAATGAATACCATTTTTCTAGGTGTTTGGCCAGATGTTGCTCTTTCTTTCATGTGACTCTGCTGATTTAAATACAAAAGTCATCTATTCCACCACTTGATGCAACTGGGAAAAAAAATAAATTGTTGCTTTGCAAGTTCTCTTAGTCTGGAGTTCAGCATCCTCTGCTCTGAAGGGAGTTTGAATTTCAACCCAGCAAAAAAATAATTAGAAAAAACTATTGTTGCCATTTGAACAATTGAATGTCAAAATCTGCCATATTAACATTATTCTAAAATATTCAGCCCTGAAGCAGTTCTAGCAAACTTTGAATATGCTGAATAGGAGATGTAACAGAGACCAGGTGGGCTTCCAGCAGCAGGAGGCAATAGAGGAGAAAAACAATCAGAAACTTAAAATGTATATTTTAGGATATTTTCTACAGAGATTTTTTTACAACTCTCTGAAGTCAGCACCTGCAATTTTCTCCTCTTCAGCATTTAATGAAACTTCTGCAGAGCTAGTAAAGGTAATTATTTTATTTGAAATTCTTCCACAGTCTTTTGTGCTCTTGCTGTTATGTCATCAGTTCTGACACTCAGCTCTCCTGCTGACAAGAAGTCTAAGGAGTCTGGTTTATTAGGTGTAAAGAAAGACAGCTCTTCTAAAGTTACACCTAAGAACACCCTTACTATGGTACAGTATTTTGTATATTTATTTCTTTAAGGGTTTCAAGTGAGTTCTCTTCATTATTATTTCTTATTATATATTGAGAGCTGTGAATATTGTTAATGCATTTTTAATAACAGAGACATTATGGAAAATGAAGAAGGGCCTGTCACTGAAGTGTTGTAGACCAATACAGGGCATATGTATATAGTGATTTGGTAACGTTTTCGTTTTCTCCACTTGTATAAATGAAGGAAAATGAAGTTGCAACAGATGTTTAAAGATTTTTCTCAGTGGTGAAAATAGAATCAACTTCTTCTAAATAGAAATATAGCACATGAAAGAAAGGAATAATCTCAATGAAGGCTTTAAAATTCTTATAATGTAAAAATCCAGACATGTAAGGGTAGAGCCAGACAAAACAAAATTAACTCCTGAGAAAATAATCCATATTTTTTTCAGCAAAATGCTCCTTTTTCAATGTAAAGGAGTACATTAGGTTTGAATCTTTCCAAGTCTATGTGAGCAGTATACTGGGAAGCATCCAATATTGAAGGACAAAAGAAAGAAGTTTTCTAATTCTACTGTGTTCCTTTCTGAATGAGGATTCAGGTTAAGCACCTCCAAATGTTTGTGATTCTGTAAAAGCGACAGAAATTCTACACTCTTTCAAAAAATGTAGCATTCTCATTCTGCACTCTTTCAAAAATTGTTGGTATCCAGTTTTCAATGCATTTCACTGAATGCTCATCCAGCTCTTATTTCAGCTGCTTTTCAATGAGGATGTTATGGAAGTCAGTGTTAAAGACCTTCCTGAAATCTGAGTAGTCAGAATCCACTGCTGGACATTTCTGGACAAGTCTGGACATTTCATCACAGAATCCCTTGGGTAGGAAAAGACCATCCAGATAATCAAGTCCAACCTACCACTGCCAAGTCCACAAATAGACCACTTCCCTGAGTGGAACATCCATGCATTTTTTTAAGACCTCCAGGGATGGTGTTTCAACCACTCCCCTAGGTAGCCTGTTTCAATGACTGACCACCTTTTCAGTGACAAAAATTTCCCTAGTATGTAATCTAAACCTCTCCTTGGTGCAACTTGAGGTCCTTTCATCCTCTTGTTACATGGAAGAGGACATAAATGCTTACCTCACTACCACATCCCCTCAGTTGTAGGGAGTGATAGAGTCCCTTTTCTCCTTGCTAAACACCCTCAGCTCCCTCAGGCACTCCTCATTAAGATTTGTGCTCCAACCCCTTCACCAGTTCTGTTACCCATCTCTGGATGCACTCAAGCACCTCAATGTCTTCCTTGTAGTGAGAGGCCCAGAACTGGACACAGGGTTTGAGGAGCAGCCTCACCCGTGCTGAGTACAGGGGGGCAATTGCTGTCCTGGTCCTGCTGGCCACACTGTTGCTGACACAGGCCAGGATGCCACTGGCCTTGGTCTCCTGGGGACACGTCTGCCTCATGTTCAGCCAGATGTCCAACAGCAACCCCAGCTCCTTTTTCTCTGGGCAGCTTTCCAGCCACTTTTCACCAAGTCTATAAAACTACATGGGGTTGTTGTGACTCAAGGGAAGGATACAGCACTTTGCTATTTTGAACTTCATAAAATTGGCCTCAGGCTGCTGATCCAGCCTGTGCAGATCCCTCTGCCGAGCCTTCCTACTGTCAAGCAGATCAACGTTCCCACCCAGCTTGATATGATCAAGGTACCAAGTTGGTCAAGCATAGCTTGATGATAACTTGATCTGATTTATAAAATCATGTTGACTACTTCTGCAGATTTTCTTGTCCTTCATGTGCCTGGGAATTACTATTAGATCTATAACCTCCTGAGGGATCAAGTGAGGTACACCAGCCTGCCTTTCCCTGGATCCTTGTATTGCTGGAATGTGAGCTTTGCTCTTCATACTGAAAAAATGGTGCATTGATACCAAAACCAGAAGAGCAGTTATTTTTACCACCTTTTATAAAACTAAACTTATCATAAAAACTTTCTTTGATAGGGCACCTTCACATTTTCTTCTATTATGAAGAATGAATTATGGATACAGACTAAGAGTTCTGTCACACCCCAATTACTTCATCTCCAGCTGACTACTCATGAGTGCATCTGTGAATGAATTAGAAAATATCTTGCAGGTTAATGAGATCTCAATTAAGTACGCTGAAGCTGGACAAGGCAAACCATTATTTTTTTTATTTTCCATATTTAATAAAAATGCATTTAACCCATTAAAAAGCAGTAATTGGGATTGTTTTCTAGATAGATGCTCTATGAATTTTAAAACAACTAATAAGTTCCTATTTCAAACTCATGGTATCACTAATTCAGGTTTTGTCTTCAGGAGGAAAAATGCATTTTCCCCTCCCTTTCAGAGGAATTGTAATGACAGAATGGTACAACAAATGAAAAGAAGTATAAAAAAAACCCTGTAAGTACCATTTATCAATGCTCGGCATGTACTGACATATAAAAAAATGCTTTCTTTCTAAATAAAACATTGTAATTTTACCTGAAAACAATAAAATTAAAAAGGCATAGGAAAAAGAATGAACTACCTTTTTATAATTAATCTAGGAAAATTTCTCTTGGTTTCTTTTCCAGAAAATAAAAAGAAAGAAAAAAAGATAGAACATTGAGCTATTCCTGTAAAAATTTCAAGAAATTTCATTTCTAAGTACTGAAAAAATTAAAAACTTAGCATTCCCAAAAAAAAAAAATGTAAAAAGAATGAAAATAAGTACTTTAAGGAATTGGGTTTTTTTCCCTTTTCAACCCACATGACATTTTTCTACTGTGATATCAGATTGACAAAAAGTACAACCATAGAATCATAAGTTGTCTGGGTTGAAAGAGCACTTTGAATGTCATCTAGTCCAACTCTCCTGCAGTGATCACAGACATCTCCAACTAGATCAGGGTGCTCAAAGCCCAGTCCACTCTGACCTTGAATGTTTCCTGGGATAGGATATCTACAACCTCTCACAGCAACAAAATACTATGTCTTACCACCCTCATCATAAAACTTTTTTCCTCATACTTATTGTGAATTGACTGTTCAGTTTAAAACCACCAGTCCTTGTTCTATTTCTACAAGCCCTATTAAAAAGTTTGTTCCAGTGTTTCTTCTAAGCCATCTGTAAGTACTGATAGGGTCTCTCTGTAGGTCTCTCTTCTCCAGGCAGAACAATCATAGAATTCTGAGCTTTTCCTTGAAGAAGAAGTCCTGTATCACTCATCATTTTTGAGGCCGTCTGGTGTCTCCAAGAGTTTGTGTTCTTTTTGTACTAAGGACACCACATCTGGACACAGTACTGCACAAGGGGTCTCAGACCAAAGGAGCAGAATCACCTCTCTCAACCTTTTTCTGCAACCCATGATGTGGTTAGCTTTCCATACTGCAAGTGCACATTGCCAACTCATGTCCAGCTTTTCATACACCAATACCTCCAAGTCCCTTTTGGTAGGGCTGCTCTCAATCTGTTCAACCCCTCAACCAGGGGTTGCCCCACCCCAGGTGCAGCACCTGGCACTTCACCTTGTTGAACCACATTAGATTCCCATGTGCCCACTTAAACTTGTCCAGGTCTCTCTGGAAAGCATTCATCCTACAGGTGTGTGAACTGCATCACTCAGCTTGGTGTCATCAGCAGAGGTAAGAATGAATAAGTTATTGTTATTGCTTAACCAAATACCTGGTGACTAAGGAGCTCAAATAAAAACCCTGTAAGACACAATTTGTGGCATTTTACAATGCCTGATTTATGTACAGATTTTACCACAAGTGAGTTTGGCTGTGTCAGAATAGATGTTGCCATTACAGATACAAAGAAAAATCATTTTTCATAAATTCTAAAACACAATTACGGTGAATCAATTCTGTTCCCTCTAAAGCTCTGCAGGCACTCATATTCTTATGTTACTGTAGTATCTGGTTTAAATACAAAACATCTCTTTGTGTTGTCATGGTTCCTAAGCATACTAAAATACACATTATCTCAAGGATTAAAGAGAAGAGTACACATTTTTATTTGAATATCTCAGTGCAAAATGACAAATAAAGGCATTTTATCTAGCGAAATTTAAATTGCTTCTTCCACATGGAGAATTTCATAGCAAAATGCTTTTTCTAAAGACTAATGTTTCTTATAATATCTCCAGGATTATAGGTTTTTTAGAATTAAAAGATCCCCAAAAATATAAAAAGAAAAATCAAAAGCTCTGACCAATTTGGAAAATTCAAAAACTGTTTTGTTTTTTTTTTTTTTTTTAAAAAGTAATTTTTTACATCATGGAGTTACCCGAAAAGAAAGGTGGAAATTTCATTAAATTTCACACAACTTCTAAAAGGATTGCTCAAAATGAGCATTCAAGCTTTATTACAACCAAGAAATATTGTTTCACCGTGGTCCTGAAAACTATTCAACAGATAACCTGACTTTCAGCATCAAAGATTAGGTCACTGCTCTTCATAAACTGAGCCCTGTGCAACACCGTTCACTCCATTTAACCATTTGCTTTCTCCTAGGTTTTTTTCATGATCAACATCAAATCCAATTTGCATCAAGAACACATCTGTGTTCTCATTAATCACATTTATCAGTAGTCAATGATCTGATTGCAGACATGAGTGCAGGTGCCAGAACCTTCATGACACAAGACTAGTAGTCCTCATGCAAATTTACAACAAAACTACGCCATAGCTATCTATACCTGACACACATCCACTAGGTCTACATAAAGTAATGATGTCCTGCAGTAATTACTATGTCTCCTAATTCATGTATTGAATTCCCTACAAATGCATAAACGTATACAAAAATTGTTTATGGCCATTAACTATACACACAAGGTTCATTTATGATCAGTTTGTGGTATAATGTGAAAGTGTAAGGATTTAGCAGATGTAGTTTGGTAAAGCAAAAGACTATGCTTGAGCCATAAATAACCTCTCAAGGTTCTGTTATCAAGAACTTAGAGACTACATTTTTAATTTTAAATAAAAAAGCATTAGGCCCAACCTCTCTTACAAAGAAATATTGACCATTGGTATTCCTGTATGTTGAGAACATTTTCACATGAAATATTTGATTCACACTGAAATTAAAGTTTCTTACTTCAACAAACTTGCTTCTTAAAGAGATATTTTTGGGGTTTTTTGACAGAGATCCGAGAAGCCAAAGTGCTATTGTTAATTAAACAAACATCACAATTGCAATCTAGGATTTAAAGCATCTCAGATATGACAGAAGTTAACCCTCACACTTCATTAACCCTGTTACTTTTTTTTGTAATATTTTCAAATGCTTCAGAGGAGATAACCATCAGGGTGTACAATGCTAATTTTGAGGTTAAACTTTAGATCTCATTATACTGCTTTTATATCATTTTAGACATGTGTGAAAATGATGAAAACAATAAAACAATCAAAAGAAAGTGAGCAATAGTTTCTTTTCCTTTATAGAGTAAGGTTCAAGGAATAATGTCAATTATTAATGATTAATAATTTCAATGTTTGTGTTTATCATAAAGGGATAAGATAAGCACTCCCATAAGTATATAAGTAGTGTTTCTCAAATCTAATTTTTTTTTGTATTCTCACAAGAAATAATACATAATAATAAAGAAAAAATGCAACCCATAAATGACTGTAAACATAGACCTTTTCCTATAAGATGGCTTAACAATATTTATATTGTTCACTATTCTATCAGCAGAAGACAATGAAAAGTGAAAAATGTTTGCTTTGTGTAAACTACAAGCATAAACTGTACCAGCTGGGGCACTCCATTGGGAACTGATATGTGGGTCAGCACATTGCATCATCAGCACTTCTTCAGCAAATCCACCTGCTTGAGTAAACAGACAATATGGGGCCCCAGTGTGGCAAAGTACATTATTAAACAGATAACTTCCTAAATTTGTGGCCTTCATAGCATTTTATTTCAGGTAATATTAGCCTTTCTTGAATAAAATTATTTCATTTTGTATCTAGCTTCAGCGAGCTGATAGGTTCTTTAATAACAGTATAAAGGCAAAAAATAAATTTGCTAATATAGCTTTAGTGCAGACAAAAAAATCAACAGAATTTGAAGTTTATTTACCTAGATGCTTCTTCTAAAAAATAATTGATAGCTATTTTATTGTCCAAAACCGAGTCTTAAACAGATGTTGAACATTTAGTTAGTTCTTTTACACAGTAAGCTTTCTAGTAACCTTTGCTACAACTAGATTTTAGCTTACTGTATAGACATAAACACCTTAGATCTGACCCACATTTACATGCTGTAAATAGTTATGCATTTAGTTTTCCTGCTCTGCAGTGGAAGATGTTTAATTCCAGGGGAATCAATTCCTCTTCCTCTAAAAGGACAGGCCTATTAAAAGCAGAAAACCACACCAAAATAAAATAAAAAACCCCAAAACCAAAACACATGCAGTCACAATAATTGAAAGCAGAAGGGATAAACTAAACACAGCATAAGCATAAATAAACACTGAAAGACCTCATGAAAATCTGAAAGTCAAAGCTTGTCTCTTTGGAATAAACTGCTGCAGGTTGGCCTTCAATGAAAGCTCTTGATGTTTAGAAGGGTAGTTCAAGATCTATGTCTTGTGAATTAATCAGCATATTCATATTTTTGAAAGGTTATAAAAGGCATAATGTTGGCTGAACATTAATTTCTGAAAAAAAGTCACTCTTTCTTCCCGGGACATGAACTGTTTCATATTGAAACAAAATGTATTTTAAATTAACAATTTAGAAGCTATTTAAAATATTCCACCAGTATTTGTGTTCCATTTTTCTTGTAATTCCTTTTGTCATTNTCTGCAGGCATCAGGAGCCAAGGGGATATACAGCACATGCACACACACAAAATGTATCTGTATGTATGTGTGTGTGTATATATATATATATATATATATATATCAATTAAATAGACTTTATGCTTCTTTTTCTGAAGAACTACTTCCCTCAATTATACTCACATACACTGAAATTCATTATATGCTAAGATTGTTGGACTTTTTGAATACAAAACATCAGCAAGAATATTTTTATTAGAACTGACAGAAAAATTCAAAGAAATATTGAATTTAAGTGAGTTTTTCATTACTGAGAATGAACACCTATGTCTAAGAAGGGAGAAACGGAAAACTGAGCTATAAACATGTCCTTTAGAAGCTGTGAGGATAAAGCAAAATAGTTTTTTAAGACAGCATGAGTTGAGGGGAGCCAATTTTGATACTATCATTTTTAGTTGGTATGTCTACACCTTCTGAGATATAGAATAGCAGGAATGGGGGAGGTATTTATAAACACAAGCTCTACAGTCAGCTGGATTTTAAGTATTGGAAGACTGTGATTATATTCCCATAGGGTTCTACTGTGTAGGTTTAACAAGCAAAATGCCTTCAACATTTTTTTATACATCATGCTCTACAACACTCCAGTTATCTCAGTGACCATTTCAAAAATCCACTCAAGCTTTTCAGCTTTTCACTTAAACTGGGAGAACCGAAGCCTGATACAATATACAAGATAAAAAAGCCTGATACATTTGATAAGTAATTTAAGGACTCTAGAGTAGAGTGGAAATGGTAACATCCTCTCATCTGCTTACTATACTTTTGCTGATGCAGCTCAGAAAAGGGTTAAATTTTGTTGCTGCAATGGCACACTGCCAATTGATGTTTTGATATGATTATTTGTAACAAAACTAAGTGAAATGTCCCCTGCCAATAGATGAGCTTCTGGCAAATAAAGTGATGGTTTTTAAAATGGTACTACTTAATTTCATCACTGATTAAAATATTATTCAAACACATATAATCCTACTTTGGAGACTAGAAATCACATGTTTAATTGTTTAAACAATCTCCCTTCTCATCTCTGGAAAAGCAGACATTATTACATGTAGAAAACACCTCCTCTAACCAATGTCCATGTGCAGAGAAAATCTCTCCTTTTTCTGCCACTAGTATGCACCTGCAAAGTATTGTTTAAAGCATCAAGTAATTGAAAAGCTTTGTAGAACAAAACCTGTGAAAAAAACACCATATTTTCTTGTGAAATATTTTGTAACAGCTGGGTAAAGAATTCCGTATTAAAAAAATTGTTAGCAGTATTACCCATTTTTGTTAGCAAATAATAATTTAACTATTCATATTTTTGTTTTTATATATACACAATATAATTATTAGTCTATAGATATATTTCAGCAAATTATGTCTCAGTCCTACACTTTTTAATGGAAGGTTTGCTTACCTGTCAATTATTTGTTGTCTGTTCAGTGTAACAGATAACTTGAGTCACAGTGCATTTCATTTGTCCTCCTGACTGGATATGTTAAGCACCTGAAATAATCTGTATTATTTACTGCTGCATATTTCTATCATCTGATATGTGTGATATTTCCCCACATATCTTTTTAAATACTTTACATTTTTGGTTTAGTCAATCTTTCATGTGCAAAAGTGTCTATACATGAACTGAACTTAAAATCTTGTTTAAAATCTTCAACTGCACACGTGCACAAAGTTGATTTGGGACGATGCTCCTTGCTAGACTCTACTTGACCTATATTGCAGTCATGACTTTTGCCATTTACCTTTGTGATCTGGAGCCTGATATCTTGATCTCAGACTTGCCTCATCACTATGGACTTGTCTGGTGGTGTGAACTCTGATAAACCAGAATTATTACAACAGANAATTATTACAACAGAGGTGCCCTTCTTGCTTGGGTTCCATGTGGCTACAGAGCTTACCACTGAGTCTGGGACTCCCCTGCCAGTCTTGTTCCTGCCCTCAGTTCCTAACTCACCTTCTCAGAAGAAGCAGTCCCTTCGGGGTGTTCTCTGAAGTCTATGGTGAATATTTACCTTTTTTGTACTTTACCAAGTATATATTTACAAGGGTTCAGTTTTGGGGGTTTTGGGGATATTTTTTTTTTTTTTTTTTTTTTTTTTTTTTTTTTTTTTTTTTTTTTGTGGGGGGGGTGTTTTTTTTTTTTTTTTTTTTTTTTTTTTTTTTTTTTTTTTTTTTTTTTTTGTGGTGGTGATTTTGTTTGAGGCTTTGTGGTGGGTTTTAGTTGGATTGATTTCGTGGAGTACTTTTAGCATAGCTTTTCAAACACCAAGGTTTCCAAGACAAAACATATACCCCTGAAAAAAAATTCAGGCTCTGATCCTGCTTATAAGGATTCTTCCACTTAAGGCTATCTATACCTTTTCAGCTAGAGAATGGTTTCCCCCTTGTCAAACCATCATAGAGGTTGATGACTTATGCTTTGATGATTCTTATGTTGTCAGGGCTTTGTTGATGATTGTGTAATGAATTAGTATTATAGAGATAGAAAAGCATTCTGATTCAGTCCTTTTCAGAGCATAAAACCCACATTATTCAATTATATTTTTGGACAATAATTTTAAATCTGAAATATTATTATTCCATATTCTTCCACTGTCCTTCACCAGTCTCATCTGCATTATACTGCACCTGTTCTCTAGATGAAATTGCATGTACTACATT
>VZTR01024630.1:14420-32832 GCA_013400775.1 Chaetops frenatus | reverse complement strand
TCCAACCTTGAAAAAATAACACCGAGATTCTTTTCACAACATGGGACCTAGTTCTTTCTGTGCATTGTAATGAAAACTGCTAGGTCCCAGAGGGCATCCAAAGGCCGTATGTGTGCTGAACCTCACTTGGGATCTGCCTATGGATTTGTGAATTTAAGCTAAGGTCTTGATACCCTCATCTTCCCAAGTGAGGCTGGAAGTACACATGTTCTGCTACCTACAGTTCTGCCCTCCTGGCTGGACTTATAGGATGGAGCTTGGACTCAGTTCATGTGTTGCCTTATCTCTATTCCTGCCTCCAACCCAGTCTTCTGNGTCTTCTGGCCTTCATGACTGGCCTTCCTGGATGGGCTGACTCGTTGCCTTGTCTTATCTGGATTTGTCACTTGGATCTGTTGTTACCACCACCCCTGACCAGAACCATGGAGCAGCAGCCTATGGAAGCATCACTGCCCAGCCCGAGGTGCTGAGGTAATCACGGTTCCTGGCTCATCTCTGTCTGAGTGCGGCCCCATGCCTGCTGCTCCATGACAGCTGGAATAATTTTTCAGAAAAAAATTATTTTTAAATTAAACATATATAAATGAAATACCCAAGCGTACTTTATTTTTTGTTAATCTATTAATGCTAATAACAGTTCCATTAAAATATTTAGTACAAGAGCTTATGTGTTAAAAGAAATAATTACTGGGTAGGTATTCTGGGATTTTAGTTTTTATGTTATTGAAATACTCTAATTGATGGCAATGGAGCAAAAAAAGCAGCTGTTCTAACTACGAACTTTTCCTATATCTGTAATGAAGCTTTAAAGCAGCCAGCCAGATTGCTTGTGTAAGTGTTTTGCATAAAATTATGGGTATTTGCTAGGATAAGCCTCTCCTAACATCTGTCCAAGAAGGAGTACAATATAATTTAGAAATAATGTGCTAATCTAGTGCAATATTTACTTTCACATGGCACCTGATGCATAGTTCTGTCATGAAGAAAAATGGTTATTAAAATATCAGAATTCAGATATGACCCAGTTTGGCTCTTATTTAAACTTCAGGCTGATTATTATGTGAATGTGAAAATGGGAGATTCAAAGTGATCGATACAGTGGGTTCCATGAAAAATTCAACGAAGTTTCCTCCAGGAGGCACATTATTTTCTAGTATCTAGAAGAATATAATCCTTAACAAGTAAGATGAAAAAATTTTCAACTTTCTTCTGTTTTACTTTCAGGGGAACTAAGATGAAATTTAGACTGGGTGTCATTTCTACTATGATTACAGCATCATTAGGAGTCTGTCTGTTAGTTATGGCTTCACTGACTCAGACATCCTGCTGTCTGTATCAGACCAAATTTTTTGGGATCTAAATCTACAACCTAGGTTAGAAATGAGTATTCTACAGGTTATATAAGTGAGAAAAGAAAGTGTTGCGTGAACGGGGTCACCCAGAGTCACTGGGATACCCACATTATGAACAAGCAAATATTTGAAAATCAAGTTTATATTTACTGCTTGCCATGGTCTTGTTCTTGACTCTACCCCTTCCCCACCTCCTTCTTTTCAAATTTAAACTGTCTTCACTTGGCTAGAATGGGAAGCAGAAGTGCTGAAATATCTAATCTTGTAAATCTTCCAGCCCAGCTGGGGAGAATCAAGTGGCTTTAGACAGTTGGAATACAGTTCAAAAGAGCATCCACAGTTTTTGGTGCTTTTCCAAATGTTGAGAAACTTTCTGGTTTACCCATCACCCCTTGTAATGTATTAGAAAGTAAACACACTCTGTCAATGCATACAAATTTTATGAAAGTAAATCTGCTTCTGACCTGCTGTCTGCTTATAGGCGCGACTCTGACTGGCTTCAATGGAAGTTTCACACAGGGAATGACTTCGTGATCAGACATCTGTACTGCAAACGAGATAATAATATGTATTAATGTGTGTGTTTTCTCTCTGGAATCAATTACAAGTGAGAAAAGAAAACTGTGAATATAATAACTTTCCCATGGACTGAAACCATACAGCTACTTCCTCCATCTATGCAAAGCAATTCTAGAAGTAAGCATAGTAGAAGTGCAAAATTAAAAAGTTTGGTCAAATAAAGCATGCCCTTTGTCATATGATACTTACCATCTATGCAAAGCAATTCTAGAAGTAAGCATAGTAGAAGAAGTGCAAAATTAAAAGGTTTGGTCAAATGAAGCATGCCCTTTGTCATATGATACTTAAAATGAGAGGAAGGGGAAAAGGGTAAAAAAAGCTGCATCCTTCATTACAGAACCTGGTTGAGGATCTGAGAACGAAATTCTTAGACTGTCCTAGAAACAAGGTGTAAGAAAGGCTGCCTAGTTTGTGAAGAACAGTTAGGCAGACTTTCCTGTGTGGTGCAGTGGGAGAACAATTACTCCTTTCACCCTGATGTTGTGCATATATTGAAAACTTAACACCAAGAAAGGTGATTGTTATAGGTGCTATGGCTCTATGATGCCGTGCAGAAATGAGTTACTCTCTTGCATATATTTTCTCCAATTTCATCTATGATGTCTCCTCTTAATCATACCATTTTGCCTCAGGCTTGTATTCTGAAAGCAGACTTGAGCCCCTGAGTTCCATGATTTGCCTGCACATGGAAATTGAAGGAGGAATTCAAGTAGATTGTAGTGATTCAAAGTTTCTGTTCCTAAGTGTTTCTGCTCAAAGCTAATTCCAAGTTTCATCAACAAATCTTACTAAATATGAAAGTTTGACAAGTCATACCACTGATGTTTTGAACAACATAATAGGTTTTAATATCAAATGTAATTGAAAAGAACAGTTTAAAAATAGCTTAATCTACTCAATAAGTTACAGGACGATTCACATATGGAAACACTTTTTTTCCTTCTTAAGCATAAAGTAGAATTCTAGAAATAGTATTTTCTTGCTATTAAATTTACTTCTATTTCTTTTCAAAGCATGTTCTTATTTGATAAATTTCTTATCTATGAGGTGATTGAAAGAAAATTTTCCTTTGCTAGACCTGAAATGTGGTTGAGGTCTGAATTTAAATTCAGATAAGAATGCAGGAGTTTATATTGAGACTAAACTCCAGTGCAGTAGCAAAGAGCACTTTTCCTTAAAACTGAAATCATATTTGCTCACTGATGCTTGGATCAAAGGATACAAAAATGTTTAGTCCTGTTCACAAAGTTACAAAGTGCAAAACTAGAAGTTGGTTCAATTTTTTGTGCTCAGATCCTGTCATTACACCTTACTGCTGAAGATATGTCAGTAAGTAAAAAGTAATATATAATATGTTTTACAAAGATGCCTGGATTGCCAGACTTTCATAGTGTATTACTAATTAATTGAAAAAAATCATTAAATGGATCAGGAGCTAAGCCTGTGGGAAGGGAGAGATGTTGGCACAGACCGTTACTTTAATTTAATTCAATTCAATTTTGTTAAAGTATTTTATCGAACCTGTAAGTGACATTTTTAATCAATGACAAACTTACAGACTGAGAGTCTTATTTTTGAGTATATTGATTAACTTTCAGTAGAGTATATATGAAGTATTTACAGTTTGAACATGATTTGTTAACTTGGAATATTGGTTAAAATTATGAGAGACTCCAAACTGACTTATTTTCATAGTTAACAGATTTATAAAATATCATGACATAAAGATGACTTGACTGGTCTGTTTTTAATGCTCTGATGTAGTTAACCAGCTGTAGAGGACAATATTGTACACGTCTTTTTGGCTATTAAGAGTCAATTTTATTGTTGCTGTTGCGCTGTTCATCCAGATCTGCTTGACACTTCTGTCTTGCATTACCCAAAACACGCTTAAATCTGTAAGTGTTCTTTGTTTTCATGTTGCACTTCTATTTTTAACTCCTCCTATGTATTCCCAGAAAAATAAGACTCTAAACACTGAGATTTTTCCCTGCCTGCTCCCTATGTGTATGCCTGCCCATGTGATTACATAACTTAGATTCACTGAAGAAGTGTCCAGAACTCTTAACTTCAGCTATGGTTTTGTAATCTTTAATCAGATAGACTACAGTGATTTTTTTAAAAATGAAAACAGAGAACCTAGTGTAATTGAGTTGATTGCTGTTCATTTTTTTTATTTTCTTGTATATCATTTCATATTTGACATTAATTTCATGTTTTATCATACATAAAAATACTTAAGACAGGATGGATATTTTTAAACTAATTAAAAAAGATATTTAGAATACAAAGGCATATCTTGAAATTCCATTATGCTATTTTAAAGATGTTTTTCAGGTTTGAATTGAGATTTTAGACTTGAATGTATTTATGGAAAAAAAGTTACATAGATTGATGCTCATTGCAGAAGTTAAGCTAATATTTTAAGAGTAATAGTATTTTTAAAATAATGAGTTTTGAAATGTGTTTTGTTGATTTTGGTGAATAAAACCGGGTGTTGCTTGAAATGAACAGCAACAAATAGCTAAGAAAGGCAGTCTGTGAAGTTCTCATAACTGTAGTGTCTAATGACCCAAATTTTTATTTCATAATAGCCTATGAAATAGGCCAATACTCTTGTTTTGTAGGACAAGATTAAGGTACATTGATTATGATCTGGCAGAATAATATATATGAAGAAAGATTCAATCTTCCTCCATTTAAAATCAAAACAAAACCAACTGTCTTTCCAGTTGTCTAAGATATAGAACTGTTTGAACAGTTCTTCAGAACACACGTTATGGACTTGAAAGTAAATGAATCAAGGCACAGAAATATTACTAGTCATATATTGTTCAAAAACCAATTGAAACTACAGAATAATACAAATATCAGTGGAGGTGAATAACTTACAGGTCACTTCCCAGAATAAATAAATTCAGATAGTTGTTACTATTCAATGAAAACTATCAGTTCATTATTGTTGAACGATTACCTGGAAACATGGCTGTCATGTTTATAATTTCACTTAAAAGAGCTAAATTCTGCTGCAGAGACACCATAGCACAGTCAGTAATTGACTGCTCATGATACTGTCTGGAGATAAACAGAGAAATAGCTTGAACCTGCATCTCTGGCCCTCTTTATGTTCCTGTAGCTCCTACATTTTCCGCTGGCTGTTGGGATTCTAGGATGAACTTTCATGAATACCTCCTGTTGAAACACTTTTGTTGAGATTAGTAATTAAATGTTCAGTAAACCTCAGTGATTTTGGTTGACTTTGGGTTGGGGTACAGAGTATTCGGCTATATTCATTCTAAACAAAATGCAAAAAATTTAAATAAAAATTATAAGGCTCAGGAATATTGTACCTGATAAGGAGATGATTTCTCATACCAACTCAGAATTAGAGTAATTTAAAATGATAAATAATTTATTAAAGTTTCTGTGTGTACATGCTTATGGACTTACTTAAGAACCTATAAGATAGAAGTATTTCTCATTAAATGGAAGTGTCTGCCATATCTTAACAAAATACCTCTTTTTATTTACCTCCTGACTTTTTCCTCACCTCTGGATTTTTCTGCAATGTTTTCTCATTTCCACTTGAGCAAACCTTTAGCTTTTTCTGCCTTTAAACCATTCTTCTCAAACTTGCAAAGCAGGAGGTTAATCTCAGAGTGAGACATGTTTTCAGCTTCTTTAGACAAAGTAGGATTCAGTTCTTTTTAGCAGTCTTACAGGATTAAAAGCTCACAACTTTGGAAACTGCTCCAAAAGTGAGCTAAACAAGAAAACAGCAAAAGGTAACTCAGTGGATTTATCTAAACATCTTTCCTCCTTTGAAAGGATTTAATTTTACTTCAAGCATAAATGAGAAGTGTTTGAAACATCCAAGGTCCCAGGGGAGCATAAAAACTAAAGACCAAAACTGATATATCTTTTGATACTGTTGGCAGTGTCTGCAAGAACACTGCCAGGAATGATTTTGTTTGGAGACTGAATCAACCTTTCATCAAGAGAAAAGCTTGCAGTTTGTTGGCATTTTCCTTCTAGGGAGTTACAGCTAAAAACTATAACATCATGTTGTAATTAGCCAAGGAATAATAAAAAAAAAATATTATCATTCTATCTTGTTTCACATGTTTACATCTAAACAAATATGATTCATTGAATTCAAATTAATAAATTAAGTAATGGTCTGCTACAAGACTTAATTGTTTTCATTTCAAAGCAGGACAGGTACACACTACCTTACTCTTAAAAATAAGAACCATGTTGTTAAACAAACTGATTTTGGTGTATCTTTTATAAATAGGTTAGCAGGCTTCTGCTGCATTCAGTTCCCAGCAGACAAGACTTTTTTTGTTGTCTTATAACATAATTTTCTTATAATCACAAATTAATTTAAAAAAAGTCTCTAACAGAAGAAGCATCTGAAAGCATTCATTTATCTTGCTCTGAATTCTACTACAGAGATTGAACATGTCTTAAGAAGGCCAGACTCAACAAGATGTGTATGTTTCTGTAGCTCAAGTTTTTGACAGTGTTGACAATATGCAGAGTAAGCAGTCCTCAGGAGTCTACTTTTCAGTAGTAATTGCAGAGAACTCTAATATGGAGATAAGACACAGAAGTGTTCATGCTTTCTAATTTGAAATTATTTCTCTTTGGAAGCCTGTGAAATAAGAGGCATAGTTTTATCTTTTGTTACAGTCACAATCTTCCAAATATCAGTTGGAAATTTTTAGTGGTCTCTTTCGTTCTCTTTCTATGCAGTAGAATGAGCATCTCACAGAGCTCTGCTTTCATCCCCACAAACAAAATGTTATTCATAATTCATTTCAGCAGCTCTACTTCTTCTTTTTGCATGTGAAACTTATAATTGTAAAAAAGTTAGAAATTAAAAAGAGAAGAAAAAAGGGCAATGTTACAGATTATAACAGGGAAATTTGATTACTTATGAAAAAATGTCTATGGCCACAGAATGATACGTGACTGTCCAGAAATATTTTCCCAAGTTCAAATGCAGACGTATATCCAAATAATTTAGCAAGTTTATTTCTAGATTATTTTGCTAGTAGTGGCATCAATGAAATCAAGACTAAGAGCTATGACACAAGAGTGTAATTTCATTTTTTGTGATGACAGAAGATATATATGTAAGTTTGACAAAACAATTGAAAATTATTAAGCTGAGTAACCAAAGAATCAGCCTAATTTAAGACTTACTAATTCAAGCAAGTAGGACTTTGAGCTTTTTGCCTTCAAAAGCCCAGCTCTCTAGAAAATAAGGGAAATTTTTTACTAACTCAACTTATTCAATTGGTTTGAGAAGATTAGAGAATTAAACTAAGGTAGGAATTTATTTAAAACATTAATGATAGAAGAATAATTAGAAGTGGTATCTCAGACAAAGGGGACATACTGTAGAACAGGACTTCAGAAAGGATATTAAAAACCAGCAAAGAGTCTGAGAAGTCAAGAAATTTAGAGGAGTCAGAGCATGCAGAAAAAATTAAAAGCAAAACCTCCTTAACTATAGAAAGTGTTTAAAAGAACAAGAAAACCCACAGTGAAACAGCAGTGCATTACAGGAAAAGGTGGATAAGAATTATAATCTCTCAGTGCTCCTAAAATTAGATGAATACTTTGAAAAAGATTTGTATGGAAATGTCCATCATTACTGCAGACAAAAGCGAAGAATTGAAAGCTACATGTAATAGTGAAAACTCAAAGAAAATAGTGTGCTCATGCTATTAAAATCAAATAATCTACATCAAAAATTTCCAAGAACTGTGAGAGGAAGTTGCAAATATGGAATATCTGAAAAATTGATTCAGTCCATATCTCAACATGGTGAGTATTGCTCTCTGACTATAAAAGATGGGGAAAGTGGATTAAAAGGAACAGGTTTGCCTGATCTCAATAGGATATAATATTCCTTAATAACAACAAAAAAAGTAAGTAAATTGAGAAAAAAAAAAATGCAAGTTTAATTTACAAAAGCAAATTAAGCCACAGAAAAGATTTTCCATCGAAGAAAAGAGCACACTATAAGAATTGATGCAAAAACAGTTTTCCAAATCAGGTTCCTATTGTAGAATCCGGTCCTTTTAGCAAAGTACCAAAAACGAGTGAGCAATTCAGATCAGCAAAAGCTTATCAGCAGCTTTTACAAAACAAGTGGCAGTGGAAGATTAAGTAAAGATGGGAAATACCCAACACTTTGAAAATAATGCATATTTTTTTGCTAGATAAGGATGTATATGTTAGTATTCTAAAACAAAAAGAAAAACATGGTGTGGATATTCAGACTGGGCATAAAAATAATGCATATACTATATGAGCGATATCACTATATGAGTGATAATTAAACTTTGATAAATGTAATAATGGAATTGGAATTTATTATTTTCCTTATGTGATAACTTGAATTCAACTATCTAAAGAACTTTTAGATTAGGAAAACACTAAATTTTCTTATATATCTAACACAGAGAAAGCTTATTTGTGACTTAGGCTCTGTACAGTACAAACAATAAATCATACTATAGGCACTTCTAGTAGATTGGATAGTCCCTTCTCATGCCTGTACTTCAATTTCAGTCAGAAAATGTCAGATCTTCCCATGGAAAATTTCTTAGCTCAGCCTTTCTTTTTTTCCTGGAAATATCTTAAAGGTATGATGAATTTATTTTAAATTATTGTATTTCTTAAGTGAGTAAGACATCAGCAGGTAAGTTTTTAGGTCCTCTTACATAGAAGGCCAGCATTTTAAGTTTCTCTTTCTCCTGATTTGAACATGATTTCTTTCACTTGCCATCCTAAGTGGAAACCATCAGACTGTTGGCTGTTGAAGTTAATTATGCAGCTCATGCTGTGTACAGATATTGGAATTGGACTGAAAAAGCAAGCAAATGCAACATAGAACATTTTAATGTTGCCTCTAGGTAGATGATAAAAAAAATTTAGGCTGAATTATTAGTCAGATCTTACTACAATCTTTTCTCTCTATCATTAACTCTTGTTAAAGACTTCAGTATGGCTCATTTTCTACATTCCTCTTTTAGTATAAGCTTATGTCCTTCCTGAAGGATAGAATATGATGTTTAGTATTTTTATTCAGACAGCAGATTTTGAGCAGTATGTCTAATGAAGACGTATCCTCTCCCGGTCATCTGGTGTATTTAGATAGTGGTAGTACATTAAATTGATGCTGGGAAAACCAGTGCTCTTTTCTATTCCTGGGCAGGGATTTAGAGCCTGCTCACAATTTTTCTGTTAATTAAGATCCATATCTAAGCCCAAATTAATTTTTAATAGAGAACTGCTTACTCAGTATGAGAAGGGAAAACAGAAAGAAAATAATAATTAAAAAAAGGATACTCTTGCACCAAAGCAACTTGTAAATATAAGAAAAGGATTTAAACAGTTTTGTCATTGGATATCTTTACCTTGATTAGAAACTAACCTATCTGGACTTTTTGGTTTTTTCTGTAAAAACTCTGTTAATATCTTTTTTTGAATATTTTTGTGATTAATTTATATGTGGAAATATTTGAAAAAATATAATTGGGCTTTTTGATAGGATTTCAGAAAGTACTGAGACTTTCAACTACTATGGAAACACTCTGACTTCATGAAACAAGTAATTTCTGTCCAATGGCTTCTAGAGATAGATATTTCCACCAGGGGAAGAATAATAGGACTCATTTTACAAAAAGTGTTCATTATATCTATACTGTGGTACAGCTGTCTTCAAGTCCTGGATTGGGACTTGTCTGTTCTTGAATATCTGTACTCCTCCTGTGCTCAAGTGTTCAGCTTCAGGTTTCAGTTGAATTCTCTTGCAGATCAGAGGCAGAGCATGATGGAACATGGAAGGAGGGAGTTTATGTTCAAGTGCAGGCTTGTACTCCAAATCCAGCAGTACAGAGTTCTGCACTACACCCAGGGACAAGACCCACTAAGATCAATGCTCAGTAGTGTTTTTGAAGAAGTAGTTCCAATCTGTAAGATGTTCCCTCTTGCAAGTGGTCAGAAACGGAGCTCCAAAAAAAAAAAAAAAGGCCTCCAGTAGTTACCATCTTGAAAAGAAGGAAAAATGTCTCAAAGGAGTAATTTTTTAATTAGCTCCTACGAAAATGCAACAAAATTTATTTTTCTTTTCTCATTCATTCTTCCACAGTGACCCATTTTTTTTCTTGTAGAAAAGCTCTACTGATATTATTTAAAGAATTTTACTCTTCATATTTTCATCTTTCAATGACTTTACAGTATTCTTTCAGGTTCTTGTNTGGAATTGGACTGAAAAAGCAAGCAAATGCAACATAGAACATTTTAATGTTGCCTCTAGGTAGATGATAAAAAAAATTTAGGCTGAATTATTAGTCAGATCTTACTACAATCTTTTCTCTCTATCATTAACTCTTGTTAAAGACTTCAGNTCTTGTTTTCATGAATATCACATTTTTTTTCTCTAGTTCCTGTTCTGATTATTTGTCTGACTATCCCCCTGTGTATGAAATTCTCAGGTTACCTCAATTCTATACATTGCAATTTTTAAATTAGCTGATGGAAAGATTTCACTGACTGCACATGAACTGTTCAGTATTGGATATAGTGATTTTTTTTAGTGCAGCCTCATGCAGGACATTTAGCAAATATATTTTCTCATCTGGAATAAAGCTAATGTGATTACTAACATCTGTACTGGCTCAGGTGAGTACCATAGTTTATTTATTTAATTTTTTTAGGAAGATGAATCTCTTCTCCTAATATCACGTCAGCCCAAATCATGTCTTTGGGATCTTTTAAGCAGATGTTAAGGTAATGAAAACCTCCTTTCTATGCTGCCAGCTCTGCACAGATGGTGTGGATAACTACTCTGGGAGTAGAAAAGAGTCCTTCAAGTTGTTGAAAAATCAAATCTATAGTGCAGTGAGGAGTCGAAACTTCACAGTATAACTGCTGAAATAGCATGTGTAAGAGGTTCAGGAAACACAGACAGGTAGATTATTATATTCTTCTCTTCTATTAACTTCTAAAATCTTTCTTCTGATCCCTTTTCTCTGAAGTGTCCCACTGACTAAGAAATGAATGGAGTATTTTTAGTAAGCAGCAGACTAAATTCCAAGTTGCAAACCCATGAAAACTCTATATGCACTTGTTTAATTTTTTTTCTTCCCAAGTCCATGACATCTTTTGGGAAAGAGCTGTGAATTTTTAGTCTTTTATATTTATAGCTGTCTCCTACAAAACTTCATTCCAGCCAACTCCTTGTTTCTTGAACAAGGAAATTCCACTTCAGCAGCTGGACCAGACTGCATTCTCTGCAATCAAATATAACTCACTACTGTACCACACTCCAGTGTTTCATATTTGACTAAAGCAAAGAAACATGAACCATAGATTTGATGTATGTGATCTGTGTCCCACAAAATTGCTGAGTGCAATATAAAATTACTTTGTTATAGCATCCCAAAGAGATGATCCCTTGAAGTTTTGTAGTGTGGTACAGTCTTAATAGCAACCAAAAGAATCTTTGTAGGCATAAAAATTACTTACTGTGTTTAACTGTTCAAAAATCCTGAAAAAAATGGTGAAGCAGTGCAAAAGTCTAAGCAGGTCTAAAAGTTGTTTCACTCATGTTTTTCAGCAATGGTTTACTGAAAGTGTACTTTGACTATAAATGTGTAATAATCAAAAAACCATTTTTCTCCAGTACTGATATATTGTGCCTTTCATAAATGAGAATGTTATGTACTGGTACCAATTTGACTAATAAGGTCCAAGGTAAAGAAGAATTTCTATAGAAAACATAGATATTTTGCATCAAGAGAAGGAAACAATGAGCAATAGAGTAGAGAAGAAAAAAAGAGGCCAGTTAAACTTTCTAAGAATACATATTGAATTTTAAAATTTTATGAAAATTATTTTTAGGGAAAAAAATGGATGAAGAGACAGTCAAAACACAAAGCAGTCCTTAGGAAAATATTTCATTTTCTTTAAACTCTTTACAAAGGCCATATTGGCTTTACATATTAGCATTATCTGTCAGGAGAGCTTGTAAACTGCTGGGTGAAGTGGATGTCGCTTGTGGCAGCAGCTATGCACAGAGGGAATTCCTAATGCCAGCCCAGCTGGAGTTAAGTGTAACAGAAATGCACAGCCCAGGGGCAGGAACCAATGAACTGAGTGAAGGGGCAGTTTGGCAGGTAATGACCCAGCAGACAAACTGAACCTGCCTCCAGTTTGGCTGCTGTGCTTCAAGCAGGGAGCGGGTGTCACAGATGAGTCGCCAGGAGCAGGAGTGACTGTGTCACACAGGCACGGCTCCCTCTTAGGCAGCTGTGTACTAGAAACATGTATGAACTGCAAGGTTCACAGGGAATGGGGTCCATTTCCTTGTCAGGATGAATATAAAGCACACTATGACTTTTATTTGCCCGCTAAAAACACAGAAAATCCTTCAAAAACTTAAGTCTGCTGGGAATCTGTTTTTCCACATACTTGTAATAGAGATGATGTTTGTCTAAAAATATACAGATTATTTTATTAGGAAATTTAAAAAAAGTCCAAGGTTTTTCATCAGGTCAGAATTATGGCATTCTTATAACAGTAATTCATTTTTATACATCAAACTCCCTGCTGCTCAGTGACAAAAATCATGTTCTGAGGCAGCTAGAAATCGGTAACACTGCAAACTTTTGACCTTAATTCACAAATAAACCACTGAGCCACAGCCTAATCTGTTGCAAGTTTCACGGCACTTATGTCTCACATTAAATGCAAATTACCATGAGGAAGAGGCAGGAAAAGGGAGGTCAGAACCAATAGTTTGGGTGAAGGTTTTTTTTAAATACCTGTGGTGACTGTGATAACACAAATTATTGTTTTAGGTAACTGTTCAAAGAGATTAAATTCAGGTAGATTGAACATCCTTATCCCTCTGCAGAGTACTTCAGTATATTTCTGTCAGAACACAGTGATGGATAGGCTCATTGCTGCACTCAATCAGCTTTAAAATGGTTTTACATCGAAAAAAGCATTCAAAAACATTCAAAATTTTGAGCTGCTGGCCTAATTTCCTGTGAGGAGAAAATGTTAGCGCCTTCTGTCACCTTCTGTATAACTCTAAGCACAGGGACTTGGTATAAGCATTTCCTGACTGACAGCTTTTTTTGGATTCAAGGCTCTGTATCCAAATCCAGACAGGATATAGCCTCTATAATGATATCCAATTAGTGGTTGCAGTTCTTCCATGTGTTGAATCTGATGTAGGCTTGTTTGCACTGTCCTAGAATGGCGTGTATTCCAAGTATGTACTGTGCTGAAACAGTTTTCTGCTTTTGGCTCTGGAGATTCTGCACTTGTTAGAACAGGAGATACACTGTAATTAGGGGTCCTCTCTTTTACTGAGTAGAAAAAAATGTATATATTAGCATTCTAACCAAGAGACATTCTTCTTTTACTCCGAATCTAGAGCAGATGCATGTGAAGCATGACATTCCCTGCTCAGAATAATTCTCTTGAAACCTCATCAGGAATAATGTAAGGTACTTGAATATATTATACTTGGAGCTCCATCACCCTAAGATTACAGTAAAGAGCATGTAATACACATCCAGATAGCCACCGAAGATAAACGATTACACATCCAAGAGTTTTGTTATGTTTATAAAGGCAAAGATTTTAGGTCAAGACAGAAAAAAATTCCTAGGAATTTTTGTCCAGTTTGAAACAATTTAATGGCCCTGATTTTTAAAAGATGCCAACCTGAAAGGTTTCTCATTATATATCCAATAAAAATGAGCNGTTAGCACCTTCTGTCACCTTCTGTATAACTCTAAGCACAGGGATTTGGTATAAGCATTTCCTGACTGACAGCTTTTTTTGGATTCAAGGCTCTGTATCCAAATCCAGACGGGATATAGCCTCTATAATGATACCCAATTAGTGGCTGCAGCTCTTCCATGTGTTGAATCTGATGCAGGCTTGTTTGCACTGTCCCAGAATGGCGTGTATTCCAAGTATCTACTGTGCTGAAACAGTCTTCTGCTTTCAGCTCTGGAGATTCTGCGCTTGTTAGAACAGGAGATACACTGTAATTAGGGGTCCTCTCTTTTACTGAGTAGAAAAAGCATTCTAACTAAGAGACATTCTTCTTTTACTCCAAATCTAGAGCAGATGCATGTGAAGCATGACATTGCCTGCTCAGAATAATTCTCTTGAAACCTCATCAGGAATAATGTACGGTACTTGAATATATTATACTTGGAGCTCCATCACCCTAAGATTACAGTAAAGAGCATGTAATACACATCCAGATAGCCACTGAAGATAATATATTCCACATTTGAGAGTTTTGTTATGTTTATAAAGGCAAAGATTTTAGGTCAAGACAGAAAAAAAATTCCTAGGAATTTTTGTCCAGCTTGAAACAATTTAACGGCCCTGATTTTTAAAAAATGTCAACCTGAAAGGTCTCTCAGTATATATCCAATAAAAATGAGCACCTAAAGCCATTTGAAAAAAACTTGACATTTGTCCCTAAAGTGTAAAATTTTGTTTAACTCAGATAAAAAACTGAAAAAAACCATAAACACTCAGGTTACAATGACTGTCTTAAGAAATACTTACTTGTTCAGATTTTTCACGACCATGTCTGTGTATTGATGCTCCTGTTTTATAAAATATCTTGGACAATGTTGTAAAGATACAGCAACATTATAATCAACTTTGATATGTGTAAATGATATTTTAGTATTAATATTTTAATTTAGCTCCTTATTTTCTCATAAAATATGCTTTAATGCAGATTTTTTTGCCTCACTTTCATAGGCTTTTGTTTACTTTCAGAAGGTAAAGAGTTGGAAAAGAGCGAAATTCTACAGGAAAAAAAAAGGCAAATAGACAAACCCATTCCTAAAATATTAAGTATTAAAGACTTTCTGAAGGGACCTGGAAGGAAAGCCTTTCATCCCAATTAAATAATTACGTAATTGAAATAACATTGCAGAAACTGATTTAAATATCTTTATAGCTCCTTCCCATTTATAATAAAATAACATTTAAAGTAATTTAATGTCTTGTACTCAAGTCTATCCTGCTAATTGTGAAGGTCTCATCCACAAGTAGAAGCCCCTCCATGGCTCCTATTGTAAATAAAATTTATCAAAGTAAATACTAATATATAGTTGTAGATCCTCACTGAAAGTGAATTAAGTTAATTTCCTTTTAAATAACTTTAAAACTGAATAAGAATATGATGTAGATAGTAAAATGACTTAGCCACTCTGAAATTCATTAATTTTTGTGACTAGTTTTGTTAAAACAATCATCATGAAAAGTGTCAGGATGCGATTAACACTGCTGTCATCTCCGAATGTAAGTGATTTTGGTTCTTACATGGAGAAAAATACAAATTCTTGTCAGTACAAAGCTATGCAGTAGATAGCTCTGCAGTCATAAAACATATGGTACATACTAAAAGGTGGATAAAGTGTATTTCAACTTTGAAGAATGTCACATATTCCTGATAATGTAGTGATTTTTTTTTTTTTTAATTTGAAGAGCATTAAATATCATTGTATTCAGGCAATGGAATACATGCACCTGGACACAGTGATTTTTTCAGAGAACTGAGGCTGACATCAGTGATGACAACATGGTGATTCCCTAAGAATGTGATTTATGAACCTGTGGTTCATGAATTGTACNCAGAAAACTGAGGCTGACATCAGTGACGACAACATGGTGATTCCCTAGGAATGTGATTTATGAACCTATGGTTCATGAATTGTAAGGGCAGTTGATTCAGCTATTGTCTGAAAAGATTTACTCCCACAGGACAGGTGGCCTCTGAACTCCCGTCTTTAACAGCTTCTGCTTGAAAAGGATATTTTTCAAGTGCACCTGCACATAAGCCCTAATTCAAAAGGCATGCTGAGCTGCTGCATTACTTGACAGATGCTGTTCATGTTTCCTTCTTTGTTCCTTTTGACTTAACAAGGGGTTGGTGCTGCAGGTATTTGCAGATACATTTTGCTGATTTCTTTCTTCCTTCAAGAGGAAGCATCTTTCTACCATGACCAGACACAGAGCACATAATCTTCACAGCAGCTCAAACCTATACTAAAACAACAGGTAATACAGCCAGTGGAAACCACATAAGGGATTGCATATTTTACTAAAACTGTAGAAAAAGGACACTTCCAACCACTAACCAAATCAAGCCAAACATCATTACTCCAACCAATTCCAAAACCAGGGGAGGGCAGTGGAGGAGGGGGAAGCACTTCTCCCAACCCCAGAACTGATTGACCCTGGAGAATACTCTAATGCATGTGGTGTTGAATATCATTTGCCTGTGGCTGCAAGTGATATTCCTACTCTATGCTCTTCTGTGAACAATGTAGTTCAGAGATAGGTAGAATTCATCTGTATCTGTGAGAGAGAGACACGTTAAAATGACAGCTGAATATGATGCAAGCTCTTTTTCTAGTTGGAAAGCATACTGAGCATAACAACTATACTGCTAAGGAAGAAAAGGGAAAAGCAGAATAGGAGAGACAAAATATGTAAAGCAAGAAATTCTACTTTATGCTCCCTCTAATGAATTCTTTCATTTACAGAACAGATGAGATTTCTGTTTGATGAACTGATTATGAAATGTCTAATGATATATATACAGTTTTTCTATCTGATTTCTTGCCTATCAAGCACAAAAACTCACAACAAACTCACATCTTTTAAAAAAATTATATAAGAATTCAAATGGTATTATAGGTTATGGGACAGAAAGGGTGAATTAATGTCATTTTTTTCTTTTTCAAAACCAACACAAAAAATCCAAAAAAGACATAGCAGTTTTTAAGCAGAGTGAATCTTCCTTTTTTACTTCCAAAGTCTGTAAAGAGAAACAAATAGGCAGCTGGCTTGATATAGACATTTTTGGCTCATTCTCAGAAGAAAACATAATTGTATAATAAGATCATGTATTGAGTCCTGTAAACCTGTGACAGACAGTATAGAAGCAGAACCAAGCTTCTGTCTAGGTTTCCCCATATATAGATAATTTCTGTGATCTTTCTTCAACGACTTTATAGCTTTAATAGTGTTTGAATTTGCTTTTTAAGTAGATACTGTGTACACAGGTTAAAAAAAACAATTATTCCAAATGGAGAGAAGGCTTTGCCAGAATTAATATGTTTGAGTCTGTGAAAACAATGCAGTGTGTAGTGGTCAAAAACAAAATCCTTCTATTTGCCCTAATGTATTGCACATAGTAAACCAATGACGGTTATTCAAATGATGAAGACACATTTTGTGCACTACTGAAGACTGACAAAAGGGTCAGAAAGGATTTCAGCTTGGACAATGAGTCCATGCCCAAAATAGCAGGCCCCAGGTGTGTCCAGGAATGCCCACTGGTTCTCAGGCCAGTTGGCTGGGAGCAGCCCATCTTGGCACTAATAAACTACTGGCCCTTACAGCAGTCTGAGTGCATTCAAGCTGCCTGCTGGGAATGACTTTTGTAATGTAGCTGTATTTAGCAAATGCTGGGAGAATGATGGCTGACATCGACCAGAAGCCTGTTGAGGACCATGCTTTTAATTTAAAACTATGGATAGTCATATTCCAGTGCTAGATTAAATTTCTAGTTGCTATTTAATTTATTAGTACAAATGCAGCCTCTAGGTCTCTACCCATAATCCACTACTCAATATCAGAATCTTCCATGAGACCAGCTGTACAGAAGAGATGTTGGGATCCTAAAGCTATTTCAATAAAACAATATATTTGTCTTGGAAAAACAAAAGGACAAGCAGATGTCAATCACTCAGAATCTAATTTTCAGTAAGAAATATATGGATATTCCACTGTATCTGCAAAGATTCTTGTATTTTTGTTTTTCCAGTTGATGTTTTTTTTCTAAAAATTCAAAGTATTTTGCTCCCCAAATATCCTCTCTACCCTAAAAAGTAAATATCTCTGTAAAACATATAATTGTGAAATATTGAATGCAGACACACACATGCACTCCAGCCCACACACACACCTACCTATATACTTTTTCTCTAAATGAAAAATAATTTTCAATTCTGACAAGAGTGGTGAGAGGTTTTGCACTTCTGTGTTCAGTTGAATTTATTGGGTTTTTTTGTTTGTTTGTTTGTTTTGTTTTATTTTGTTTTGTTGTTGTTTTTGTTGTTGTTGGTTTTGGTTGTTTTTTTTTTACAATGGGAACTGTTCCAAAACATTAGTCCTTCAGTTCCTTTCTACATCATGCAGCAAGGTCACCACAATCTCAGAAGTTTACTGCACATTTTGTGGATTTTTTTTCAACCATCCTTCATTTTATCATGCAGAGTAATCACTTAAAATATAATGCACTTAAAAAATTTAGTCCATTTAATTAGTGGCAAATGTCAAAAGGCTAAAAATAACCCTTTTCTGTTTTAGATCCAATAAACTTAATGGTGAATGTAGGAAAT
>VZTR01024627.1:305797-316010 GCA_013400775.1 Chaetops frenatus | reverse complement strand
CTTATTTTACGATGAAATTGAATCAATACTGGTCATATACTAGAAGGGCAGTGGTCAGATTGCTAAACATACTTTGCATTGACAGATCAACTAGCATCTGTGAAGGTTTTTAAGTGTTAATATATTTAAATACAGTTGATAACAAGCCTTTGATTTCAACAAGTGCTGACAAAAAACCAGTATCTTAATGGTGTTAATTCACCTTCTTTAAGAAAGATTTTGAGTCAAGATGCTCATAGATGTTTGTGTCAAACTAACCTAAAAACATTTGCCAAAGAAGTTCCAAAAATGTTTTCTGTTGTTAGAAACAATTTGAAAGGAAACTATGTCCAGTCCTGATCTCAGAACTGCATGCTTGAGTCTCCACACGTGAGGAGAAAGTACAGTGAGCCTAATCTGAGTGGCCTTTTTGGCATTTGCTTTCAAAACTGCAAGTCTTTGCACCTTTGGCCTTATACAAGCTTTCCCCTTACTTCCATTTAGTATTGCATATGTTGAATATGGCTGCCAAGTTGTATAATGGAGTACACATAATACTTTATTCAATTTTTAAGAATTGCTCTGCCTTACTTCCCTTTAGCAAACCTAATTATTTTTGTGATGCTTAGTTGTATCTGCTTATACTGTAGGTTCAAAAGAAAGTTTGTTTTAACTTATTTTTTAAAATTAATCAAATTTTCAACATTTTTATACTAAGATTATTTGAAATGCATACATTGAAATACAGAGAAAAGCATGCCCTTCACTAGTCTGTGGTATGTACTGGTTTATTTGCACTAAAGTCACTCCCTATAAAGGTGAGAAATACATTGCAACAGTCTCTTCACAACTTATTGGTCATGCAGAATGCTCATATACTCCCACCCTTAATTAAAATGGAGAGGTAGGGACTGCAGTAGAAGATAAACACCTGGTATGAGGCAAACAAAAAAAGAGGGAGGTGTTAAACGAGAACATTGTGATACATTCTTTAAGCAGTTATACTTGGTATTTCTTAACTTACCATCCAACAACCATCAGGTTTCAAACTAAGAAAAGCTACTTGAACTTCAAAATTTAGTTAATTCTTGCAGTTCTTCAGTCCACATTTAATTCTGGGTTTAAAAGCCACCATAATTACATTTAAAATACAATTTTCTATAGTAACAGTTGGTTTATTGTTAATTAAATTTTTGTGCATTACATAGGAATGATCTCTTTTTTTCTTTCTATGGAGATCAACCAGATGGAAAAGCAGAACAATGATATCCCCAGTGATCTGTTAATTTAAGTATTTTCTCTTTGCTCTCCAAACCATACCAAGTCGTCCAGTCCCATCTTTTCTCTGCCCTTCTTCATTTGTCATATACTCACTAAAGGTGACTTTACCTCCTTGCCTTTCATCTAGCTAAACGCTTAACATGTAATTAATCTCACTATCCAAGTTTCTTATGCTCCATTCTAAGAGAAAAATACACAGAGAAAGCCCAGCCAAAGGCACTATATGAGAGTACATATTTAGGAAGGTGTATCAGTGGGAAGACAGTCTGCATTTCACATGCATGTTACACAGTGTCTTCCTCTCACTTGCCCGGAGTGATCTTTAAACAGAAGGCACAAGGACAAAGGGAACGTATCCCACTAGAAACAGGACTGCCAGTCAGTCATGCAGACAAGAACTGCCTTCTTAAAAGCCATTGCAGGCATAGATAATTAGATGGATCAATATGGGAGGGCCAAATCACTTGACCTAAGGCAAGAAAAAATTTGGGGGCATGCCCCTTTCCTAAAATGGGGATCCCTATTTTCTGTCATCCAGGGGACAATGACCGACTTCAAAACATTTCTGAAATTAACCATGACACTGTTTCTCCTTTATAATCTTTCAGTGTACTTAACTCATATAAAATTAATCTATATATACTCTCTTCATGGGCAATTTTTTTCTGTTCCAATTGGCTGAATTGCTAATTATGCAGATAAGGATTAGAATACATTGTAAAATATATACAGTGAGATATTTACATGATCTCTTATTCTTCCTATGAAATAAAATTCTGTCTCACCATTGTAATACAGTTTGAAGAAAACAACACACAGTATATCCCAAATTTAACTATCTTAAAAAGGAAGAAAGTGACTGAAACAGCTCTAAGATCCTAAATTTAGACTAACTTAATATGTGTAAGATAATCTTATCACAGCATTTCATGCTTACATCTTTTCAGAATTTGAAGTAGTATTTCGCAAAGTGTATTTTCTTACTACTATTGATGAATTTTTCTCCTGTCTATGTATTTTTTCTGATAATTAGTGGTTGAAAGATACCACTTCTTAAAAATAGCAAAAAAAGACAAATGTGGTCAGAACACTGGGTTTTGATTGCTCATACAATTCTATTTTAAAATACAAGATTATCTTAACTATGTGTGCCCATTTTTAAATCAGGCCAAGTATACAATATGCACTTTATTTTCATGTTAGGTATACAGTAAAATAATCTATTACCATCCTGTTAGTACATCATAGCTTTGTTCAAATAAGGTGATTCTGCTGATGTTTGTTGAAAGGAAAAAAAAACAGTTGAGGCAGAAATGCTGATAACAATGCCTCTGTTCTTACTGTTTGAAAATTCAAAAGTGTATTAAATACAGAGTTCACATGGACTTTTCCATCTGTTTCATGTGCACTGCAAGTTAGTATTAAAAATTTCCGACTAGAGGTTGAACTTATGCCACTAAAACATCGGGTATCTTATATAAATACTTTTGCTTGATTATTTTTAAATATATACATACATATATATATATATAAGTTATTCAAAAGAGTAACTGGAAACAAATTTTAACAAACCTATTGACAATTTGTATCTGGAATTTTTTCTTGCCATTTCCTAATTTTACACATATTTTTGCAAAGCAGTTTCAACAGATTTATACTTAGTCATCATTCTATTTGTATAAAATGAAAAATAAAATATTTTGAAACACTAAGAGATAGCTGAAGATTCCTATATGTCCATGTGCATCCATAAAATTCACCTTGTTACAAAGATGAGCATTAAATGTCTTAAGATGTATATCATGACGTTTGAACCCATCTTGAATGATGAGTAATTTGGAATATGTGTTAAATTTAAGGAGAAAAGTTTTTTCCCTTTTTTTCTTGTGTATTGTGTAAAAGCAGTTGTAGTTCTGATGAATTTATCATTCTGTCTGCATGAAGCACTATTTCTAAGTGTTCTGAGGCGCTGCATGGTGGTTGTTGATCCCTTTTTTTTAATGCCTTCGTTAAAAGTCTGCTCATAATATATCGAGAAGCTAGTGCTGTGTAAGCAAATGAGTTTGTCAGTTCAGCTTCCTTGGTACTGGATGTTTTCACTGGTTACAAAACTCAAGAAATGAGTTCCTCCTTCCCCCCTCTGCCCTCACTCCCCCAGTTTCCTCGCTGTTAACCAATAGACCTTTATTAAACAAAGGAATATTTTAGCATTCCAAACCTGGTTCCTGCTTATGCAAACCACTACTCATATGGGCTTCAACTGGACTGCTTGTGAGTATAAGGACTACTCATCTGAGCAATGATGGGCACTTTTGAGGATTGATTCTGAAATAAAAGTATTTCCATGTAGAGTGTGATTTGTAATTGCAAAGCTGTGACCAGAACAAGTGGGGGTTTTTTAAGTATTTTATGGTGTTTCTTTAATGTAGCATAGAAGCCATACATGCATCAATATTGTTTTTCTACTTCAACATAATTTTTTCATTATGATTTTCGGTGTTTGATATGTATGAACCGCTGCAGAAAGCGGTCAGTCTGAAACAGCAAAATTTGCATTTAAGATAAAGTGAGGTTTTACAGCTCCACTAAGCCATTACTGCTGAAACTGTTGTGGAAATTATGAAGCTGCATGAATGAAGATTTTTTGACTCGGTGTTTATGGTAGTTTCTCAGGTTTAGTTTTAACTGGATGTTAAATGCACTGTGTTTTTTAAATAGTTCTTTTAGTAACACATTCAGTTCTATGCAGTGTTAAATGTCGTTTGGCATTTGGTGAATGTGCATGTTTTGAACTGCAAATTTTACATGTTTTGTCTTTTAATTGTTAAAAAATGAATAAACTTTGCCATTAAATTAAGAAGCTTTGCTGACTCGATTGGTTGGAAATGCTAGGGATTACTTTCAGAGGAAAACATTCTTCTATCTCATTCTTGGGTTCTAATTCTTTAAAATGAGACATACCAGAAATAGTATTTCACAAATATCACAGAGTTCTTACATTTTTTAAGGTAAACTGAAAAAGTAGAAAGCTGGTTTAAGGTTTCTTGGGGTGGGGAGAGGGGGCGTTTTGAGCACCTGTTTTGAGATGTCTTTTTCAGTTCTCATGTGAAATCCAGAAAAGTTTAAAAAAAAACAAAACAAGGAGCACAGGAGTCTGCAATTTAGTGACTTCCAGCCGAGCCCTAACATACTCTGGTGGTGATACCATATTTTGAAAGAGAAGCATGCAGTTTAAGAATGGTAAGAGTAGGAATAAGGAGATATCACCTCCCTTTTCAGACTACAGCGGTAAATACTGTATCCTGAGGCTTTGATAATAGCTGGTATTTCTTTCCTCTAAGAGTGTCCGCCACCGAAAAAAATCAATATATCCAAATCTTAACTTAGTTTTGGCTGTAGATGTGTGACTGATTTTTATATATACTCTAGACAATGAATTCATTTTGTATTCTGTCCAAACAGGTTTGATAATAGATGCAGCTTAGATAGTGCTAGTTTCATAGGATCCAGTCTGTAGCAGAAGAGCTGGTTTAAGGATACTCCACCTCATAATATTTTACGACCTCTATTACACTGGCAGTCATGAGGCCATTGAAATTATTCAGTTTATAATCCAGTTTATAATGATCCAGGCTCCCTCTCAAATCCTTTCCCTCCTTTCTTACAGCAAACCTTATTTTTAAACTGAAATCATTTCACTAACCTGATTTACACTACAGCCCCCTGAATTTGCACAAGTCATAGATGGAAAGAATAAAAATAACAGAAAAGCATTTCCTTGTCTGCCTTTGCTAATGAAAACAGGATAGCATTGAATTACAGCCTCAGTGTAACTGTGAGTCAAAAGCTTTATGTGATATTGTGGAGCAGTGGCTCCCTCAAAAGCAGACACATTTTTCAGAGGAGTTCAAGTCCAGACAGCATATTGCAATAGGCAGCAAAACAGCACTGAAAACCAACTTCATCTCCTTAATGTTCTCCAATGTCAAGCTGTAACCGAGCAGTATTAACAAAATACTTTTGAAATTGTCACTTTTTTTATTCCAGTGGGATTAGTATTACAAATAATCCATGATCTTACATAGTCACATACTGTATTGCTTACCTAGTTTCAAACAGAATCCTTCAGACATTCTTGCAAGTACTTGTAATGTTTTTCCTAGCACTGGAAAGTCTTCGTGCATTTTGGAGATACACACTTAAGAATCCCAAATTGTGGAAACACAAAACAAATGGCATGTCACTATTGCTCATTATCCACAGAAGGCTTGGGTTTCACCTAAGTCATTACCAGTTAATGGCAATCAAAGCATTTGTTGCATCGTGTGTGAATGACAATAATCAATTTAATGAGTGTGAATATTCTTTCGTTTTGATTTTAGATTGGTGTACTGCTAGTAAAAGGAGTATGAACTAAGTCCAGAGTTCCAAAAGAAATAGTTAGATCTACTTTGTTAACAAGGCAGTAAAGCAAGTACTGCCTGTAAATGTTACTTCTGATAGCAAGCAATTGCTTTCAGTTCAAGCATACATCCAGCCCTTCAAACCATTTCATTAGTCATTAAAGTGCTATCACAATGTCATTTCTCTTCTGTATGCAAGTTTTAGGAAAATTTCCTATTCCTATAAATCATAGGAGTATCTAATGCCAAAAGGCTCTTTCCATTAGGAAGGAAATTCAGCATTCTCTCCTGCAAACCAAATCCATCTGGGTTGAAAACTACTGGCACAAGCAAAAGCATTTCTATCCATGGGTTGTATTCTGGCCACCTCCTTTCCTCTCCCTTCAGCTATATAGGTCACTGCTACTGTAACTACATGAACAAGAATAGATTTCTTTTTTAATTCATAGTTTCTTCTTTGTCTGTCTATTTGCAGATGGTGCATAAACCCCACCTCAACTGTTTTTACAGGTAACCCAGTACAGCTATT
This sequence comes from Chaetops frenatus, assembly GCA_013400775.1. Classification (NCBI taxonomy): domain Eukaryota; kingdom Metazoa; phylum Chordata; class Aves; order Passeriformes; family Picathartidae; genus Chaetops; species Chaetops frenatus. The sequence continues at coordinate 309,818 of VZTR01024627.1, read as the reverse complement.
TTAACTACACCTGATCTTTCCCACCCTAAGAACCACTTCTGCAGGATTTGTTGCAGTCTGGCTACTGATCTGTGAAGTACTTAGCACTCTATAAGCTCACAGACTTATGTAAGTCTGATTCAATGGAATTATTCCTGTGTGTCAAGTTCTTCAACTGTTCTATGAGGACAAACCCATTAAGCAGCATCAGGGGAAGAAAGGAAGTGGCTCAAGGGGGTCTTTCCTGCTAGGCCGAGTTTCTTGCTACATGGCAAACTTCTCAGCTCTCCTTAGACTGAAGAATCATTAAAATCTAAGGCCGTATGCAAGTGTAGCAAAAATCTGTCCCTGTGTTAAAACATTAATAACTGGCTGCAGAGCCCTCTGAGAGCATCACAGTGAAGCAGCCTGGCCTGTACAGCACCAAATGATAACAGGCAGTGACCGAGCCAAACTCACAACTTTGCTGTGTAGTCTTTCTTTGAGGAAAAACACTGAATTTCAGCCACTTGCCACCTGTGACAGCGGCTCTGACAACTAACTGCTCTTTAAAGGTGCATAAATTGCCCCTTCTTAGTTAAAATTGATCAAGTTTCTGCTTCTAGAATAGTCTGTGTTGCCTTGCTTCACTAGATAAAGATTTCTTCTAATTGGAGACTTACTATAATTTGTCAAAATATACAGCTGAATTGGTTTGCTGTTTCTCCTGTATATAGGAGTGATCAGCACATCTCACAGTATGCTTCTGAACAAGAGTGCTGATACCTCCTGAAATATTCCATGACTGATTTTTCCAAAAAGTTACTTGACAAACAGTCCCATATTTCATAGCCATTCAAAATATGCAGTGAGGAGTCCTATGAAACCTCATTAAAGGCAAGCAAAAACTTTTCTTGCCCCCTTCCTTGAAGATTGTTTCTAAAATACAATTATAGGCCGGAACACTTTACTTTCAGGTAATTTCCCAAATATTCAAAATCTGATTTTCAGTATCTTGCAAAACATATACAAAGCTGCGTATCATGATTTGGGTTGTAATTAACAATTACAGCATTCAAGCTAGAACCTACTACTTAAAACATTGTATGGAACTTGTCTTTCTGTTTAGAAACTGCATTTCCAGCAGTAACATCAGTTGGATTCTAATGCTAATTGTGCAATATTAAAAAATATATTTGAAGGGTTATTTTGAAATATTTTTGTCATAACTACTGATTGCTAGATGTTTGCTACAAAAAAAATACTCAGTTCTTGAGAAAGAACCAATGAAGCTTTTCTAAACTACTTGTTAAATAGGTCAGCTATAATGTACTTCAACACATCCTACACACAGGAAGTTTGAGGCTGATAAAATAGGAAAGCTCAGCCTCTGATATTGTAGATCTTGACCCACAGAATGACTTCGTTTTTTCACAAAAATAAGTTTACAGAGAAGCCCTTTAATGATTGCATTTTTTTCTTGTTTATTTTCCATTTGCTTATTGCATGTATTTGGTTTAGATGCTTTTTTTTTCTTCTTCCCTTTGGTTTGTTGGTTTACTTAGGTGAAGGAATGTAGAAGGGCAAACAGAATTTATTCCTAGTGCAGGATGTTTAACCTGAAATACCCAACAACTCAGCATCGTTTTCACCACTTTTTCTTCGCAGCTGCATGTGAAAGTCATAAATGAATCTATTAGTTTGCTACATTGTCAGAATTTTGTATTATATTAAATCTTCACAACAGGTGCAGTTAAAGTTGTAAATCATTTTTAAAAGCAGAGTAAACTATTTTAACAGGAAAAAATACAAAATAGTTACCCCAACCAAATTCAACAAACACTACCTGTGCAGAGTCATACCAGTGGCACAACATTTCAACCACACAGTTTATTGGTAATTTTTTTTGCGTGTTACTGCTAAATAATTGGTTATGTCAATGGTGTAAATACATTTTAAATTACAAGCTTGTCTTTACATTTTATACATGGCTAATTTTACAAAGAGAACTTCATGATCAGTTTGTCCAACTTACACTTGCTGAGCAAAAAGCTGGCAATAAATACTTCCTTCTAAATAATGCTTTAGTAGAACGTTATTTTTAGAATTTTATGTGGAGAAGTTATTGGTGATATTGCTGAATACATTCTGCTTTCCTCATAATTTGGCTACTTGGGACTGTCTGATCTTCAACTAGCCTAATTAGTACAGTTTTATCTACCATCGTTAAAGTTTACTAATACAAATATGCAGTGTAATTTCAAGTAGATTATGTGTATTTTTAAAAAACCTCCAGATTTTGATATCTAATAAAATTCTTCCGCTTACTTTCATTGCTCATGGAAATGGTAAGTAGTCAGATGTTTTCAAGAATCCTCTTTAGTAAGTATTACTCCTTTCTTACTTCTCAGGCTTATTGCTGCTTTATAGAACTAGTCTGATTATTGTCAGTGGAAGGCAGCCACTGTTTGTTAACTAAGTTACCTGCATTAGGGTAAAATGTCATTTATAACACTGAGTACCTTTGTCCCAACATGGTTCTTTTACTTGTCTCTGAACACATTCTGCACAAATTAGGCAGAGCAGTCCGGTTTCAGAGCAACTGTTTGGAGTGCTTTACAAGTCCTTTTTAAGAGTGATCCAGGTTTGGGAAACGCAATCTCAAGTGAGACCCCACACTTTTCAAGGGCAACTCACCCACAGGAACAGTTCTGATTTCTGCAGCCACAGAGCACATCAGTGTGACACCCCACAGCAGCAGTCCCTGTGCTTGCAAAGGCTTCTTTCAACTTCTCTCAGCTCTGAGTAAAATCAGAGCAGCTCTTCCCAGCCAGGGTGGACTCTGGCTGGAGAGGATACCCAAAGTACGGCGGAGACACCAGAAACCCCGATGGCTGTGTCAGGTGGACTGTGTGGGCTGTCTGGAAGCAGCCAGAGGTGTAGGGCGGAGGTGAGGATGCCACGAGGCACCCTGGCTCTGCCTGGGGGAAGGAGAACCTGCGAACCGAGCTGCCGGTCAAACTGGAACTTGTGGCTGTACTGGACTGCCTGGACGGTGTCCTGAAGCTGGTGGAGGCCAAGATCATGGGAAGAGTCTCGGTCTGATAGCTCCGCAGAGAAAATCGTATTGGCTGTGACGGTTGTTTAGGTCTCAAGCATGTGCAACAATAAACTGCTACCAGCGAGCCCACGATGATGAAGGCAATAAAGATTGATCCAACAATGAGGAATGGAACGTAGATTGGTTCTGGGAGAAGAAAGAAGAAGAAAAGCGGTGCAAATTAGCCTACTTAAGTAACAGGTCTTCTGTGTAGAAATAAACTCCACAGAGTTTATGAAGCCCCACATCATTTCAGTCTAAATAACATACCAATCTGCTCAGAAGACCATTCAACCATTATCATAGAAACAAAATCAGAGTTTAAAGCCTGTAGGTTCCAGTAAAAATTTCTTTCTGTTGGCAGTTTTAATAGTTACCAAAAGTAAAAGCTGCCTACAACATGTGCCATTCGCTGGTTCTAGGTAGGTGGTATAGCTCAAGAATCTCCCCCTCCCTCATCCCCCAAACCACCAGGACTGTCCAGTGTAACAGCTTGAATCTGCAGGTGAAGTTCAAATGCTGCAGATGCTGTTAAATCGCTCCCTTTCCTAAGGTGGAAGATAAGCGCGGAACGTGTGACTTGGGAAACCAGTCTCCGTATGCGCTGCCGGATTTCTTTTGTTTGGGAAACTGACGGCCACTCGCACGGTGGGGCTGTGCGTGCAGAGCACCGCGGCCCACTCACACCTCCGGGAGCAGTGAAGTTCGACAGACACAGCAGAATTTGCCGATGCGAACTTAAAATACAAGTGCGCCTTTCAGTCAGGAGGGACCCTGCTGCCGGTGCCCTCGGGAGCGCGGAGCCGCAGCCCCCGCACACCCCGGGCTCCCGGTCGGTCCCGGCGCGGGGCCGCTCCGCGGCCGCACCCCCGGAGCGCACCTGGAGCCTCCTGCCCACCCGCCGGGACGGGGCAGGGACCCGCCGGGCTGGGCCCGAGGGCTGCTCCACGGGGACCGCCTCCC
>VZTR01024627.1:245031-305404 GCA_013400775.1 Chaetops frenatus | reverse complement strand
CCTGCGGCTCGGCTCGGCCCGTCCCGCTCTGTACCTGTCGGTCGGACGGCGCCGGGCGCCGAGGCAGCGAGGCTGTGGCCAGATCAGCGTTCGCTTTCCGGGGGCTTCTTCCTCTGGGCAGGCTGTGCCCGGCCTCTGCGAGAAAAGCGCTGAGCGGGAGTGCCGGCATCTCCCGTCCCACCCCACGCACCCGATCGTGCCGCTGGCTCCCGGCCGCCGCGAAGCAGAAGGGGCTCTGCACTGACAATTTATTAAAGCAGCCCTGCGCTTCTAAGGGTTAAAAAACCAAGTACAGCGTATGATTTATTACGTGGACTTTTTGCGTTTTAACCTGTTTCCCTTCCTCAATAGTTTTTATGCACAAAGACATAACAGCATATCCCCAGAAGATTTATAGCCTCTTTTAGTCAAACACCAGGCCCGTCACCTCTATTTTCCAAAGGGAGAGAAGGAGTGTGGGGCTAGGGAGGAGGAACACATCTGTTCGTATGAGAATCCAATCCTTTTCCTGCTGGAAGAATAATAGCAAGTCACCAAGCAAAAACCACAAAAGGAACTGCTTATTCATTTATTCTAGAGGGGGAAAAAAAAGAAAAAAAAAAAAAACCCACACCATTTTAAATGAACTGAGCAGATCTGAACTTCTGGTTCAAGCAAAGAAACATTTCTTTAAATGATGTCTCCCCAGTGTGCTATCTAAGAGGCACTCTTGCTCAAACAGTGAAAGTGCTTATGAAGCTAATATTAAAGCTGTGCTGGACAAAATAATGCATTTTTCCTGCATCTGAAACTTCCTGACAACATTTACCACTGGGGTATGAATATGTATATCAGAGTCTGACCACTTGTCCAACATTTTGAATGCCCATGTCACTAATTTCCAAAGTTGGCAAGTTTAGTCAAACAAAAGGAACAAAGTGTGCTGTGTACCAGCAATAAAACTGTGCACTCAGGACCATCTATCAAGACATTAGACTTCTGGCCAACTCCTAAATACGGTCCACAAGCACAATATTTGTGGGTTTTTTCTTTTAACTAATCTATTCTCTTTTTTTTTTTCCCTCTGCCCCCTTTTTCCTGTTTGGATTTCTGTATGTATAACCAGTACCACTAAATTGGAAAAGCAAATAAAAAAATTGCATAAATGAAAAATATTTTTCATAGCTATTTAACAGATATGGCTGTAGAAATAACAAAACTGGATATAAAAGAAAAACAGATAGATTTTGAAAGTGAAAATGTGACATTCTGTCCTCCTCTGCATTTTCATTTTGAAATGATGATGTGAATTAAACTTTTACCAGCTGTCCTGACTACAAGTTCCTAGTTTTCATAAGCCTATGTTAAATATTAATACAGTTTTGCATTTACTTCACCGTGGTTTTAAAGCAAACATAACCTTCATGGAATGTTTTAAAATGTATTACTTTTAAAGGCCTAATCCAACTTCCAGGAAGGTCAAAAGGAATCTCTGTGTTGACCAGGATGAGGCTTGGAGCAGAAACTCAGTAGGGTCTTCATGGTTCATTTAGCTGTCTCAGGTGCAGAGGAAAGAGAGACAACAGAGCTGTCCTCTCAACTTTGCAGGAAAGCCCCATTTGTAGGAGTCAGTGAGTAAATACCTCACAGCTCATATGTTGATTTTGTTAATTAATTCATCAGCTTCCAAAAAGGAAAAAAAAAAAAAAAAAAAGTGGTCTGAAAAAACCCTCCTGAGATATAGAGATATTTCAGATCCTAAAGCACCATGGGAACTGCAGTGATAGAGTTCTGGGTGGGGGCACTGAGGAGGCTCCCAGTTCACAGCCATTAGGAGGACTTTGACCTGGGTTTATTTCTTCTTGTTTGTTCCATCTCTAGTGCTTGGATTTTTAATAAAAATGTCCTCCTTTGTGTTCCTTTAGGTAGAAGTTGTTCTCTGCTCCCCTCTGGTGATGGCAGCTGTACAGGGTCTCCTGCAAATGGGCACAAATAACCTTCTCTTTGTATGAATCCCAAATTTCCCCATCCTGCAAGAAAAATCTTAAAAGAGTTTCTTAAGTATGGGTTTGCAAGTATGTGTGGTTGGTTTACTTTTGTGTGGCTAAATGGCACTTCAATCGCACGAGTGGATTTATTTCTCTTGTGCCAAAAATATCAGAGGCAGATTTCAGGACTGATCCTGCAAACACTACCAACCAGGAAAGCTGGGAAGGTACATGAGCAGTATAACCTGCTGAGGTCTTAACTGACATCTTTGGTCTTTTTCCTTTCTCTGAAATACTGACACAGCTTGCAGAATGTGATCTGACTGTAGTGGAGCTGAACTGGAACCTTCTGACCTAGACAGAAAAAATCCTTTGACTTGCTTCCCTTTCTGTAAAAGTTGCATCTGGGCAAGCACATCCTTAAACAGTTTGACATGCTAGCAGATTCATTTCCATTGATTTTTGTCACTTGCTTTAAACTAAACCCACAAATAATTCAGAATACAGGAAAAATCTGTCATGTAAACTGTTGCTGAGCATCCTACATCTGCAGTTGGAGGACATTGGATGGCTCTGAGTAGCTTGCTTTTAGACTGGTTTTTGCTGGGTGATGTTCCTGCAAAGTACCAGCACTGATTTTGCTTATTATTTATTCCTAGCCAAAACCTTCCAGCTTACAGGGGATATGTCATCAACTTAATTACATCACATTAATTTTGAATGAGAAACATCGTTTTTAAAAGCTCATATAGTTCTGATTGTTATTGTTTATAAAGCTCAATATTAAAATTAATGAAGGTGAGATCAGTCATATAATAGGGAGAGAAGATACTTAATAGTATTTTAAGGTGTGATTATTTACCAGGCTTTTCTTACTGTCTCCACAGCAAACCTATGGGAAGAACACATTGTAGTACTCCTCATCTGCCTCTGTGCAAGATCAAAAAATTTTTCTTAAATGACTTCTGAACTCTTTGCTTCCCTGCACACAGTAATTACCTCACTACTGCCAAATAGATCAATTGTAAAAACAAATATTAAAATCTTCTTAAACATATTCATATTTCCTAATAACAATTTTTCTACATTCCATTTGCTGGATTTGGGCTTTTTTTCCTTGTTTTTTTTTTTCCCTTGATTTCCCTATTATACTTTTGGCATTCTTTCAGACTACAAAGCAAGCCAGTGACCCATGAAGCTCCAGCATGAGAGTAAATCCTAATATCATTTCAGGCAGGCACTACCAATATAAGTAAAGTCCTGGAACTTTGGCTTGGCTGCTAGAGTCCAAGAAGAGACCAAATCTCTCAAACATTCCTAAATAATGTCACACTTCTGTCTTGACTAGGGCAATGACAGGCTCTGCTCGTATCTTTCTTGATGGTCATATCTTGCAGGATCAGTCATTTAACCCGAGCTCTTCATTAAATTTTGTCTTGGATTTCAAAGAGCAAAGAAGGCCAAAGTGAGTTACCAGGTTCTAAAAACAGCCTGGTGCAAGCAGATTTCCCTTTAAAAATAAAACCAAAAGGTTTTGCCACCTAAACTGCAAGCCCATGAGCTACATGTATTGCTTCATTAAGCATATAAAGACTGTGTTGAATAAAACCCTGTATGCTGCTCTCTAAAATGAAATCCTTATTCTTGGCCAGTTGTGAGAGCTCCCTTCCTGCAGCTGCCTTGCTGGGAGAGCCACCTGCCAGGCCACAAGCATCCCTGTCACCTGCCAGGCCACACAGGTGTCCCAGACTGGAAGGGCTGGCAGGAGTGCTGGGAGATGCCCCAGAATCAGCCCCACATCCCAAGGAGGCTCCAGCTGAGTCTCTGCTCCTCCTCTGGCTGCAGGGTCTCATCCTATTGCCTACATCAGCAAGTTAAAACAGACCCATGAAACCCATAAAGTGCATTTTGGTTGACTGAATCAAGGGGAAATGTGGTGCTTTTCTTCTTTCCTTTTCCTTGCTTCTTTTTCAGTATTCTTTTGTACTTGGGAGGGAGGGATTGCTCTATTCTCTTTTGGGTTGGAGGCTGCAGCTCTGACAGCCAACCTTGTATGATTTATTCCTGGGATTTGACCAGCACTGCATGGTTTTCCATCCCAGTCAGGAATATCACCATGTTTTCTGAAGTCTCAGGAATATTGGAGGGGTAAGGTTACATAAGCCAGCTGTTAAAGGCAGTACCACTTACTCTTGCCCACAGGTAACCTATTGAGAAAGCTGATTATAGCTTGTGGAGAAAAACATAGAAGTCAGGTTATCTCAGCCTCATGATTGTCAGAGTAAGTAGGATTAATCATAAGTGCCTTAGGGCTCACTCAAAAAGCAGAATGTTGGATTACTCGTATCTTGATCCATGTATGTGCATGTCACAGTAATGGCTCCTTATCTGAAGTCTGTAGCACTGCTAGGCAGAGGAGCTGGGATCAGACATCAGGAGCCATCATTCTCCTCCTAAGACACCAAGAGAAGTGATTTGTAAGCCAGCAATGCAGCCATCCCTATTCGAGGAACACAGTATCCCAGCCATCCCCCATCTGTCCTTTAGAAGATCACTCTTGCCTTACTTTTGAGCTCTACTGAGACCTGAAAGATGTGTCCTGAAAGATGGAGGGATTTGGTAACATTCAGTAACTCACCTGTGCTGAATGTATCTCCTCTACACAACCACAGCCATGCTCTCTGTCTCCACATCCAGGGGGGCACAGAGCTGTTAGAAGAGCAAGGACAGATATCTTAGAATAAATAGGAATTGGTGATCTTACATGATATGCAATTACCTTTTCTTCCCTCCAGCTGTGGCTAAAAATAGCCTGTCTTACGGCTACCAAGCAAGGTTTTCTGAAGAAGCGCTTAATTTACTATTAAACCTGTGCTTTAGAATTCAGAAACAAATTCTCCAAGCAACAGTTCTTGATTCTACCAAAAAAAAAACCCAGTAAGTAATTACACCAACCACTAGTAGAGCAAGAGCTAATAAAGCCCAAAATAAAAAGTAAAAAATAAAGTATAAAAATGACTGGGTTTTGTATTTCTGACAGTTGTTTTCAAAGCACTGAACATGAGGAAATATTTTGGCAGCCAAAAAGAGAGTGAAAAATGACCACATTTTGACCACTGTTTCACCTGAAAATTGTTAATCAATCGTGATTTGGCATAGAGCTCCTTCTCTGTAAGCTGCAGAGAAAAAAATGAGTTATTGCAAGTAAATAACTATACTTTCTAACAATATTAACAGCTGTAGTCATTTATAACAGTACCAAGCTTACCAGCTAGAGGTGGAAAGCTCAGTATACTATTGCCAGGCAATTCCCTAATCCCCCAAACAGTCATACTAACAAATAGTGCAACAGAAAGGTCAGAGGAGAGAGATAGCATCAGACTTGCTTTGCTCGGTAGCAGAGTATGCATTTCTTTTTCCTTGAAACAGAATTAATGACCAAAAAAAGGTGAAAGGATGTGAGAGAACAAGACATTTGAGTGTAGAAAAGTATAGAAAGAAAATGTGTTTTCCAGGGAATTAAGAAAACTTGGTTGGTTTTTTTTCACTCACACTGGGAAAAAAAAAAATAGCAACATTCAAAAAGAAAAAATGAATACATACCAATTCTTTTTTCTTTCTCTCCAAAAGAAATAGTGCTGCATATGAGGGCACTGTTTCAATCCTTAAATGAGTGCCTAATAAGCATATGCAGGAGTTTAAAAATATGCGGTTTCCTTTTTTTGCTATTATGAAATTTAGGCATGAGAATAACTGAAAAAAAATGCACAAAGAAATCTCCAAATGGACACATTCTGGAGTACCTTTAGCCTTAAGGAGGATACATCCTTTAAAGAACTAAGGCAGAGCTTGTTTTGTAGGATATGTAAATATCTAGCACTAGTAGTTTGCTTATTACACATGAAAGTTGTACACAACTCATAGGCAAGGGAGATTTAAAAGAGTAATTCCTTTGTAGCACTAAGCTGGGTAAACTAAACTTGTCCCTTACACTTGAATCAGCAACCAAACAGATAATTTTATTAAATATCTTAATAGTGCAAACAGGAATTTTAAAAACTGCTTCTATTGCGGCTGCTACAAATTTATTGTGGGCTTTAAATAGCAGTTCTCCAATGCTAAAAGCAGTCAAATTCTGCATCTCTGAACATGGGAGCATATCCATTTGTTCCTCTGGCTCAGGTCCTCAACACCGTCTTCCTCAGGCTACATTTCACCGAGCTGAGGACCACCCATCCAGGTTTGCATTGATATAATTGCATGTTTATAAACAGATAGTTGTGATGTTTTCCGTTCATTGAATGCATCCAGTCTTCAGAATGGCCTCTTAATGCTTCCTACCAACAGCAGATTTCCCAAACAACTTAAGACATTTCAGGTCTGAAGAAATTAGCATTTGGTGACATAAATTAGTTCTATGCTTATGATAATCTAATCAGTGAGTGATAGATTAGGTGAGATTAAAGACTGAGACCCATATTCTTTGTTCTGGCTGCAGGTGGGTAGGATTTAAGGAAGAGCTCTACCTCAACTCCCACAGCCTAGGGCAAGTCAGAGACTGGGTCACCTTGGCACCATTTTGAGTAGCTGCAGAGTTGCTGTGCTCAAGTGTTTGTTGCTCCTGATATGCTGCACTTCCATTTCTTTTCAAAATATTTTGCTGGCAATTTTTTGATGGCAGCAGAACATTGAGCAGATGTCTTCACTGGGCTGTCCTTCTCTCTGGAATAATATTGTGGACTGAAAGTCCTGTAAAGAGTCTAAGTAGAAGTCTGAATGTTCATCTCTAAATGGTACCACCATGCATCTGCAGGCACAACACTTCATTTGCCTTTGTGTTGCTGTGATGGTTTAACCCCAGCTGCAGTTCAGCCCCCTGCAGCCACTCCCTCATGCTGTTCTCAGCCCAAATCCAAAACACAGCCCTAAACTGGCTGCTCTGAAGAAATTAACTCTACTCCAGCCAAAACAGCACAGTTGCCCATTCACATGACTCACTCAGGTCTTGTCACAATTCTCCAAGCTCAGCTGCTCTGTTTGGCTGTCTGATGAGATCTTTCAATTCAAACAAGTTGGTTACATACAAACTGGCTCCTGCCATCACCACAACTGTGATTCAGTGGTGCCTGGCACCGTCTTCATTTGTGTCCCACCACAGTTCTACACAGAGCAACCTCTTCAGCCAGCAACCTCTTCATCTCCCTTGCCTTAGTTGGAGAGCTGGAATGACAGGCTCCTGTGTGTCCATCCCATGGCATCTTCCTTCACACAAGCAGCTGCCAGGTGTGAGCCTCTCCCCTGCTGAAGGTGCCTGCAAGATGAGCTTCCTCCCAGTGTGCCCTGACACAACGTCTGTGGGCAATTCTTCTGTCACTGCTGTTTAGCAGATAGTGGCTTTCAGACACTGTCTGTTCCCTGAGGGGTCTGGACCTCTTGCACCTCCATCTTTGTGAGTAAACGCAGTAATTATGAGTAGGTGGTAACTCAGGGCCACTAACACAAGCCTGCTGCTGCTCAGGCCTCAGGACTGAGTTGGTTTGCAGTGGTTAACCAACAAGATTGTAACTGGAGAACTTTTAGCAGGCAGCCACTATTGGGCTATCCATCCCATCTGATTGGGTATACCCATAATGGGTATATCCATCCCATCTGATATCCACTCTGCTCATCTCTCTGCTGCAATGAAGAGCAAAACACTTGCATGGTAACATTTGACCTAGTGCCTTGATAGGGGTTCCTGGGTGAACCTGGGAGTGACTTCTGCTCAAGGCAGACAGCCCCATGCACACTTCATCCTTTCCTAGCTTGGTCTCCACGCCAATTTTCCTTCTTGGGATATAAAACTTTTGGGAGAAGGAACAAAGTTGTATTTCATGCTCACCTGAATGCTTAGTTGTAGTCATCAGATGCCAATCCTGAAGTCCAGCTTTAAGGAACAAAATTCAGCTTAAACCCTTCTGGCTGGCATCAGCTGTACTTCAGTGACACTGAGAAAAAGGCGGCTATGTGATTGTAATGTGTTCTTGTAGCCTAAAAGGCCAAAAACAACCTAGGCTGCATCAAAAGCAGCATGGCCAGCAGGGCAAGGGAGGTGATTCTGCCCTCTGCTCTGCTTTTGTGAGACCCCACCCAGAGTGCTGTGTCCAGCTCTGGGCCCCCCTGCATAAGAAAGATGTGGACCTGTTGGAACAAGTCAAGAGGAGGCCACAAAGATGAACAGAGGGATAGAACCACCATGAGGACAGGCTGAGAGAGCTGGGGTTATTCAGCCTGGAGAAGAGTAGGCTCCAGGGAGACCTTGTAGCAGCTTCCAGTACCTAAAGGGGGCCTGCAAGAGAGCTGCAGAGGGACTTTGCACACAAGCAGATAGTGATAGGACAAAGGGTTACAGTTTTAACCTAAACAAGGAGAGGTTTAGATTAGCTATTTGGAAGAAACTGTTTACTGTGAGGGGGGTGAGGCACTGGAACAGGTTGCCCAGAGAAGTTGTGGATGTCCCATTTCTGGAATGGGACAGGGCTTTAAGCAACCTGGTCTAATGAAAGATGTCCCTGTCCATGGCAGGGGGTTTGGAATGAGATGGCCTTAGAGTCCTTTCCAGCTCAAGCCATTTTATGATTCTGTGATTCTCTGACATAATCAACGGGGTCTGCACAAGCCGATTTCACCCTTTGCAGTTTAGAGCATTAGCACCATGTAGGAATCAATGCAATTGCGAAGCCTGATTGTTACTCAAGTTAAAATTAGGTAGAAAAACATGTACAGGTTATAGTCTGCCATGTAGGAAACCAAAAAAGACTAAAACTTTAAAGAACTATGAGGTGATTCATTAAATGTTTTGGTGAACACATTAGCTATTTTGGAGAGCAGTAATGTTGACTTAAAATATTTAGTTTTTGAATTTGCCTTAAAGTATTCATGTAGACTGAATATAGTCATGTTTTTGGGGAATTAATAACTTTATTTCTATTTATTACTTATTAGTCTTGTATACAAGAGCCTGAAGAAATTTTGTTTTGCTTATCTACATTTCAGACCCTTTGCTTAGATTTCTTCTGGGACCTGACCTATAAAAACAACTGGATTTGTGTTACTCTAAAGTTTACAGCAAACACTTAACAAATGCTCCTATTTCAGATATGAAATTTATAGTGTTTAAATATAGTCTTCGATGTTATCATTTTCGGTGTTTACTGAGTGAAGTCGTTTTCCCGCAAATGTCAAGCAGCTAACATGTAAATAGACCACAGAAAGTGACTGCACACTGCCACCTACGGAGCAGGCCTGGGATATGGCAGGAGCAGTTTATCGCCAGGAGACATGAGAGAGGGTATTCGTAACCAAAAAATGCCATGACTTCTCCTCTTCCGGCAGCAGTTTCTGCTAGCGCAGAGCATGTGTCGCAAAAGAGGCATCGTGGTACAGACTGTGCGAGACTGCTGAGTGAGGAGTGAGAAGTGACACAGAGTGTGGAGAGTATTTCTCTGGATGATGTTGTTTATAATCTCAGGGCTGCATTTGGAGCAGTCAGGTGAAACCACGCGGGAGGGAGGGAGAGGCGCATGTTCCCAGTGCCGGTGGCAGAGCTCCCGTGGGGATGCTGGGTTGCAGACAGCACTGCAGCCCAGCCTGGGCAGTGTGTCCCAAGGGCACAGTAGCAGATCCCGGCTGTGGTGGAAGTGGGTGTTTCATCCACCAGCAGTCTCTCCCCTACCCCGTTCCTGACCTGCACCTGTCTCTCTCCAGTTGCCTCTCACCTCTCCCCCCTGCCAGCTGCTGCTACTGCCCAGTGCTTGCATTTCCCAAGAGCTGGAAGGACCGGTAATGAGTGCAGGAGTCTTGGTCCCACTCTCCAGCTCACCCACCCAGCAAGGCTGCAAGCACCTGCTCAGGCACAGCCAGAGGTTTGTGGGGATGTGTCACACAGTCCTGGAGGAGAGAAGCAGGAGGATGTCCCTTGTACCACACAGATAGCTTCTCTTAGTTACACATCGGCAACATTTTACTCTCTCTCACAGCTACTTTTTGGAGGCAAAAAAAAAAAAGGGCGGGGGGGAAACATCGCTACAGAGTCCACCTGCAGGTCTCCTCCTGTATCTTCTGTCCTATGCACAACTGTCCTTGTCAAAAAGCTTTTGAAGGACATCAGGTGGATAAAAGACACTGGGAACCACTGTGTCAGGCAAAAGCAGCCACGGAGGAAGAACCAGGAATATGGCTTCTGCTTTTACCACCCACTTCTGGGGGCCTTGCAGACCTCCAGCAGCCCACAGATTTTCCCTTGAAAATCCCCAGCATTCAACAGAGCATGCTCTGCTCATAACCTGGTTTTGAGCCCTTTGCTGCTGGGTGGCTATGAACTAGAGCATCCCACTTGTGTTTATCACTCACTTTATTACTGAGGTTGTTTGTACATCTCCTGTAGTAATAAACAGCTGGGGTTTAGACTGAGATCAGTCAAGCAAGTGCTGGCACTAATATGTGCAAGTACACTGCCTAGAACAACTGGTCCAACTGCTGGGTTTGATAGCTGGCATGTCTATATAAATCTTGGACAACACCAATAATAGTCAGTAGCCTCAGCCCTAAATTACTGTTAATCCTATTATAAAAACCAGTCCTAAACTAGCTGAACCATTATCCTCCCTCTCAGAAGAAAAGTTAACATTTATTGTACAGACTGCCTGTAGTCCCCTGTATTACCCACATTTGGCTTCCTTCAAGGAGCTTATCTCATGCTGAATTGATGATGAATTATTACAAATTTGCTTTGGACATCTTACTTCAGGCTTTTGGCTCAGGGGCCTGGAAATTTCTTTGGTACCAGATTGTTGACTTCAGCCTCAATTAATGACCACTTTTTATCAGCTTAGTTCAAATGTTTGGTTTCTAACTTTTGGTTGCTTAGTCTAAACATTTCCAAAGTCCAGATAGACAGCTTTAAATTAAAATGTTATGATTTTGATACTGACTTGATGCCTTCCTGGCTGAGTGGGAATATTTTATTCTTCCATCACTTTGATTAATAGACCTGTTACAAATCCTATGCTTTATAGTACCAAGGAGTCCAACAAACAAACACCATGTAGATTAACCTAATTAAGACCTAATCTTACACTTCCTTGAGAAGTTTTTTTTAATTGTTCAGAGGATAATGCACTCTCTAGTAAAATTTTCAAATTATGAATAGTTACACTTCTCTACAGTCACCTATTTGTCTTTTTCTTAGCCTAAACTTTTGTTCTGAAGATCACATGCTGTATGGTTAAACATCACTCTACTACATAAGCACTTCAGAGTTGAACTTCAGTATCAGAAAATTATTCTAGTCTCTGCTAGTAAATTGCAGATCTTTACCACCAATAGTTAAGATAGGATAAAAATTCACGTCTTCACATGAAAGACTGGTAGCTCTGCCATCAGTACCCAGTTCTCAGGCATTCTCATCTGTGGATGCTAGACCAGTCACAGATTTCAGAATGGTTTGTTCCCACACCCTCCATCAAATATCCCTTAGGAGTTAAAAATAGGCTACAAGAAATCACAGTCTTTAGCACAGAAAGAATTATAATGCTCAGGTTCACTGTTACTAATAATAAAACTCGATTTTTTTGTATTGGTTTGTAATCAAAGATGCAGCCATATTTTGTACATTTGCTTTAGTAACCTCTTATTAACTAACCAAGCAGATTTTAACAATTTTTTCCTGAAAGATAATTTAGTTAACTTCTGGTAAATAGGAGATATGTTTGAAATTGAATACACTTTTTATATCCTGAAGTTTATTGTACCAGCAAAGGCTTTTTATTTAGTTAGAGAAATTGAACAGAGACAGAGATACTAAAACAATTACCAGTCTTGAAAATCATAAAAAAGCACTTCATATTTTTTGGTTTGGGTCATTTGAGATTCTTAAAATTTTCATTAGGTTTATTAATATATGTTCTGGTATGAATATATGTGTATTCCTGTCTTGTACATGACAGCAGTCATAAAATGGAATGAACACCTTGTCTTAGTTCATACTTCAGGTTTGTGCAAAGAATGCTGCAGAATATTCCCATCACTTTGGGAGGAAAGGTTAGATATATAGTTGAAAGCACAAGGAATGAACACCTGCTTAGTTCCTTGCGCAGCCATATGAACACAGCACAAAAAAGGATTTGTAAATAAGCTGAGACTTCTTTGAATCCTAATTGAGTTAAATAAAATGGAAGCATCCATGTGATCAAAGCTGTGCATCCCACTGGTGAATTAATGGCACATGAGTAGCAGGGAACTGGTGACAAAAGAATCTCTATGAAAAACTTGTAGGTGTTCAGAGAAGCAGCTTCTTTACTGTGATAAAGCCAAGATTTCTTTAAAGCAATGGCCTCTTATGACCACTCTCTTTCACAAGGCAACTTAATCACATAGATGATTTATCTGTTTTGTTCCATTCTCATCTCTAATAGGTTTATACAAACCTTCGTCTCCTGTCCTGCTGTACAGGTCAGGGACATCAGACACTACCTCTTTATGTGTGCATAAGTGCTTTGTATCTGTTTATTAAATGCCTGCCTTACCATGAGTTGTCCTAATTAATTCCATGATGAGAAGTGGGATGACTGTTAAATCCTGCCTTTATTGGAGTGCTTAGACCTCTGTGCATAGGGAAGTCATAAATGGAGTCATATTTTGTACCCTGGCTGTAAGCATGATCACTTTGGCAGTCACAGTTTTTGTATGAGTGAATGTGCCCAAAAGCAGATGTGTAAATGAAGCTCAGGGCAAAAAGTAAAAAAATTCTGTCACTCAGGAAAAAATGCAGTTACACAACGGTAAATTTTCAGATAATTTTCCTTCTGTATTTGTGTATTTTTTTATTGGATAGTAGAAAAGGTAAGAACTATAGATAATAGAATTATAATTAAATGTAAGTTATTATATTTACCTGCATTTTTTACTCATTTGTATGTTGGTTTGAATATTATAGAGCTCAGGAGGTCTCCTCTGAGATAACTTCAGAGTCATACTGTTCCTGATCAGATAATCCGTCCTGAAACAGCTGATAAATCTTCATGGCTATCAGATTATTTTTCTTCTGGCTAGCTGCACCTGATACTATAATAATACCACTGGGGGTAGTTAGCAAATAGGCTTTGGTATTGATATCTGAATACTTTCTAGATCTCATTGACTAGCTCAGCAGTATAATGACATATCTGATGCTTGTGAAGTTTTCTCTACGGAGAGGTTTTTCTGTCCTATTGGGATATCTTTATAATAGAACAAGTTCACCAAAATCTAAGCGATTTACAAACTTTCCTTCTTTTCTGCAATTCTTCCTGAGGATTCCATGTCCATTTTTTAAAGTACATCACTGTCTGTCTGGTATTTGCCACTGTGAATTCAGTTTAACACCACTTACATAATGAAAATAATCATCATTTGCAAAAGATGGGTATCTCTGACCACATGAATGTCTCTGGTGCTGCACTGCTGACAGTCCTGCCTGTCCCTCTGTGTCATGGGTAGCCTGGTCAAGTGTCCACAGTGTGCTCAGGACATCAGACAACTGATGTTTGCTAATGTGCAGCCAAACAATGACCAGTCCTGGGGGTGAGAGTCCCCTTTCCCCAGTCATACACCTTAGGTAAAGTCCATTCACCCTCTAGGAATGACAGAGTTAAGTGTCTCAAGATATCTCTGTGTATTCAACCACCCCCTCTCTCCCTCGCTCCAAAAAGACACTTCCTTAGAAGAGACCTTTTCTTTGCAAAGCAGCCTGAGTCCTTCTCACATGGAAGACCACAAGGAGACAGGCTGGGTAATCAACATTGGCTGCTTTCGGGATGAGCTTCTTGGTGCTGCATATTCTTCTAAGGTGATTCCAAGTTTTGAGGGGAAATCATGTACTATGCACTCCATCATTAACAATGTTCTTTGGACCAACTGTGTCATATCTGTCTGGAACACTCAGAGAAATTGAAGGAGACTTCTGAGTAATTTGCCTCAGTTTCAGTGTGACAGAACCAATGTGATCACAGGGAAGTATTCTACCAGCCTCAAGAGTGCATGTTCCCCGTGAACTGTATTTAAATTTATGGCTTCTCTTTGACAAATAGCTGTGAACAAGATATCTGCTTTCTGACTAGACACTGCCAGGAAAAAAATTTGTTCCCAAAAAAATAATTGCTGATATCCATCATCTGTATCTCATCTCAAGAGTTGTCTGCTGCAAGTGTTCTCCTTGGAGTAGCTGTGGGAAACACTATTTGAACCTTCCAGAACCTGATAACACCAAAAAGTATCATGACACAACCTGGTGTTGAATACCAGCATTTTTGGCCAAGGGGCCTACTTGTATTTCTGGATAGAAGAAGGAAGGATTTATTTTTTCTTACTTACATTTGTCTCTCTTCTCATTTAGCTCCAGCTCCTGAGACAGTCTTGGCCCTCTCAGGCTGGAGCTCTCCGAGAGGAACACCCTCATTTCTGGGGAAGAAGGAGAAAGATCCTGGCCAGGGCATGGGGAAACAGGGTGCTCCACTGCTGGACCATCATCCCTGCATGAGCAGGGCAGAAATAGAGCCCAGCCAGGCAAAGTGGTGTAAGGCCCAGAACAAGGAATGCTGTCGCTTCACGGGATTTTGGTATAAAGACGTTTCATGTTCGCTCAGAATCACAACACTCCCAGAGCATCTGTGCACCCAGAGCACTCTAAACTGCCTTTAATGGTGCTCAGAGGGGCGGGTACTGATGGCAGGTGGGTTGGCCAGGGGTGTGACCACACCACAGCTGTGATGCTGCCTGGCTGCCTCTCCCAGACCCTCCCCAAAGGCCATTGGCAGCACCATGGCTTGGTGAAGTCAGTAGGAAGCTTCCCACAGGATTGAGTAGGCTTCACATCAAGCACCCTGACTTGGGAAGGTGCTGTCCCCTGACTGACTACAGAGTGACTGTCCTCTGGGGACAGCTAGAAAGATTTGAGGAGTGTGAAAGAATAATTTATTTTGCTACATTTTTTGGCATATGTTTGGGCACCATAATAACTGGTACCTTTTGCCATTCTCTTGTCTGCTTTCATTAATTTAGATTTTTTTTCATGTAATAATAAGTACATTGACCTTTAATTTAAAATGTTGCTTCCTTTCGAAAAAAAGTCTTATATAAATTACCAAATTAAATCCAAAATATTCTTCAGACAGTTCAGTATTTACTTATTTTATTTTTTTAATTACTCTAGCTAGAGGCATGCTGTTGGATTTGTAGGTGTTTTGATAACTTAATTTAAAAGAGCAAAACAGACTAGACTAGATAAAAGAAACTTGGGCCAAATTATTCTGGTTGTGACATATGTGATACATAATGCTGTGTAATTAGATATTAAAATGGTTTCTGTACAGCAGGATGTTTTATGAAAATGGGGCAAANAGAAAGGAACCATCTTGGGTGGGGGGCTGGGGGAGGAAGAAGAAACCACCTGGGGGTTGATTTTGATTTTGTTGTTTTTTTGTTAATAAACTATTTTTATTTTTGAAGTTTAGGCCTGTTTTGCATTTCTCTTAATCCTTATTCTCATGAAACCACTACACTACACTCTCGCCTGGTGTGAGCAGGCAAATGTGAAACCGCTACAGATATTAAAATGGTTTCTGTACAGCAGGATGTTTTATGAAAATGGGGCAAATGTTTTTTAAATGTACCACTGGAAACCAGACAGATGGTAACCTATATCCCCAAGGAGGATAGCTGAATTCCACCAAGTTTTTTATATGAATTTGAACTGTAGTGAACAGGAAAAGAGGGAATTTGTGATTATAGCCTAGCTCACCATTAGTCAACATTTGGCTGAATGTGCAAAGGATGCTTATACGGTGCTTAGTCTGGACAGTAATACTTTCTGGGGATTTGTTCTTTCTTGAGCAATAGCAGAGCAGATGGTGACAAAGCTGATCTAGCAATAAATCATGGAGACAGGATACTTGAAGGAAGCAAGATGATCTAGAGGAACAAAATAGAAACTGGGGGATAATTGTAACACAAATGCAGAGTGTAATCCTAGTAATTTTATTAATTCTGGGGACAGTATTTAAAGGCTGAGCATTTTTATGTAGCTTGACTGTTAAAACCCCTATTAAAATTTTTAATCAACATCTTTTTGGAGCAACTTTTCAGGGCACATACAAAAAAAGATCTCTGCTATGTACTGAAACTCCTGCTGACCACACAATTCAGAAATGCCTGACAATCTTAAACTGCAAGATGCCTTTTGAGACTCACTGGGTTTGTGGCTACATGGATTTAGCTCTGAAACCCTGACAGCCTTCAGAACTACCTGGTGCACATAATAGTAATTGGAAAGATGCCTACAAATACAAAAGAAGAAACAGAAATCCCAGGAAGCAATATCTCAGTGGAAAAATTTCAGCCCACTAGCAGCTGGAGGGTAATGCTCCCTCTGCTCCCTACTTGGGAGGCAGCACAAAGCCCCATCTCTGCCACAAAGCTGATACCTCTTTGTCAGCCAGACTGCAGTGTGACCCTGGGAATGGTGCTTCCTCATAATTCCCTGCTGTTTGCTCTCTTCCTGTCACACCAGCACCTGCATCAGTGATGACAGTGCCTGTCTCTGTCAGATCTGCACTCACACTTAATATTTCACCTGGAGTGTTTATAGTTCCATTCTCCAGGTTGGAGGCTGCTGATACTGAGGAAGGCAATGGTGACTTGTTCAAGGCCCTGGATAGCAAAAGATCCCTTAGCCCCCTTTTCTTGCACTAAAGCAAGGCAGAATCTTGGCTTCCAAGACATGCAATATGATGAGAAGCTGTCAATTCCCAGCTTGTCAGGCTCAGGCAAAGGATTACTGTTGCATTTGCTGCAATACATTACATCTTGGATAATCCAAAAGACAAAGTATCCATTGATGCAATGCACAGATCTCTATATCAGATCATTCTTGGTGCCTTTTGGGATATGCCAGGCACAGTCAGCCTCACACAGCCCTGACATGCAGTCAGGCCCAAAGATCTTATCCTGCAGCGATTATCAAGGGGTTGGTACTCATGGTCCCCTTGAATCGTTTGTCGTTCACTTTGAGTTAGCATTTCTTCTAATCTGCCTCATCTCAGTGACCCTCTGAGACAGTCCTACCACAAATAATGGTTTCAACGTGGTGTGTGCTGCACAAAGGAGTGTCACACAAAGGAGACGCCTTTTAGAAGATGAAGAACTAGGCAAACTACAGGCAAGACCATTGAGCAGGAAGATTGGCATTTTTGAAGCAAAATGTATCATGAAAACATCCTTCAACAGTTTGCAGAGAGAGCAATTTTCAATCAATAATTATAAAAATAGAGCTATTAAACTCAGATGAGCAGTTTCTTGGTATTGTAATACCTCCCTTTTCTTTTTCTGGTCACTTATTAAAACGACTTGTTGAACTGTGAAAATAGGCAGGAAAGCAAAACAAGCTATTACTGGGAAGAGCCAAAAGCATAGTATTTTGTTTGGTTTTTCATTTGCTTGTACCCAAGTTTGGACAAAGAGAGTGACAAAGATTATGTCTCCTGTCTGCACATATTCTTGTGTAGTGTCTGGAATTCAGTGTTACATTGTAGACTTTGGAGAAGAAACAGCCCAATTTCCCATGTAGACATATATATCAAGCTCTATATAATGAAGGTTTTCATGCTTAGATCCATTTGGGATGTGGTTGCTGATTTGTCTATTTCTGATTGTCATCAGGACATTTATGTATTAGCTAGATACTGCAGAAGTATCATGCTCTGAATACTAGAACGTATGTGTAAGGAGACAGAACTTCTGCTAAGCAATACAAACAAAATTAGTTTGATTGTAAACCATGTGGTGCAGACATATAAATAGCTAGAAAATGTTGGGTGTTAGAAGAGGTGATGAGAGGCTCAGAAAGATAATCATTAGAAAACTTGCAGGGAAAAAAATTCCCTTCCATGCAAGGAGAAGATGAAACTGGCACCTGATGAGAGTGGCAACAGAACTACAAGCGGTACCACAGGCTGCTTGACTCTGTCTGATACAAGTCTCAGAGGGAGTGTTTGTGCATGAGGCACATCTGAATGCCATGATTTTACCTTGCACTTGCGTTTGCAGCCTGGAGCCATGGACTGGGGCATGCTGCTGGTGCATCTGGAAAGGTGTGCTTCCCAGTGGAGTGCTGGCTGAGGATGAGGGCTGGGGAACTGCCTGGGGCCCCCACAGGGAACACGGGCACGAAGTATCCTGGCCACTAAGTCTCTCCTAAGCCAGACCAATGGTTGGTGTGAAGGTCACTGCTGGTAAAGACAGTACAGGTGTATGGCCTTGCAACCATGGTGGAGTCAGAGCAGTCGCCCACGGCAGCTGCTGCCCCTGCTTTGTCCCGGGCTGGAGGTTGGGGCTGGCACTAGTTTCACTTTGACCCTACCATCTCCTCTTCCCAGTGTGTAGATTAGATTTGATTAAAGAGAGATGCCTCTGCCCAAATCAAGGTGTAAACAAGCCCATATGCAAAAATCAATGATACAGCTTTTATTTAACTCTTAATGGGAGGTAGAGAGAGAGAAAGAAATGGAAAAGAGAGGAAAGGAAGAGAGAGATCAAGAAGAATATAGCCACCACCCATGGATCCTGTTGGTCCTTCTTCACCCTGGTTTTCTCGGTGGTGGGAGTCCCGAGGTAATTCAAAGTTTTTCTACTATTTATGTATTTTAGCAAACAAAGGAATTAATGCTCATTGCCTGCACAATTATTTCATTGGTTAAATAATTCCCTCAGTTCTATTGCTAATTAGTCCCTTGCTCAGTCTTTCTCTTCTTTTGAGCCAGTGCATTTCTTGAGTAGGCGAGCTGTGATCTTCCCCCTGCCAGAATTAACTTTTTTTTCAGTTTGAGCTGATTTCAGCACAGTTACTGTACTGGATTTTTTTTGTCCATTATCAGTGACACATTCTTCTCCTCCAGCTTTGTTTACCTCCCCCTCAGTCTGAGATAACACCTGGACAAGAGTACCACCTTTATCTTATCTTAAGTTCCTGTGGTGGTGCCCTAATTTACAGTCCAAGCTCCAGGTATCCCCAAAGGCTTCTTCAGGGGAGGGGCTTTGGCAGTCGCAGATTCTATCTGTCCCATAACTTGGGGTGATCTTTGTTTCACCAGTATTACACCTATAAGCAGTTTCTTCTTCAAACAGTTTGCCAAAGCAGGAATTTTAGTCTGTATGCATGACCCAGGATAATCTTTTCTCCTTCTTCCTATCAAAGAAGGGATGAGAAGATAATGTGAAACAGAATTTGTTTCTATGTCTTCACTTGTAAAAAACATTTATAAGAAATGGCATTGGAACAAAAAGTTAAATGAGTCACATTTCCAATGCCTTACATAATGTTTCCTTCCTGACAACATTAAAAGATCATCGGAGTAAGGAGGCTGAAGTTCCTCCATCTGAAACATTTTACATTGGTTATCATTTCATGCTGAAAAAAGCCAGGGTCATACTAATACCTTTGATCCTCTAGAGTCATTAATTCTGTCAAAACCAATGCAGCCAGATCTATTAAATCTTGACAATAGCAAAAAAGTTACCAAACCAGGAGGTAAATGCATTGTAACATGGTGGTGCAACCTTTTCTGTTGTGAAGAGAACTAAACTTTAAGGGCAGAGATGTCTTCACTCTTCCCAAATTTTAATTCTTCATCAAAGTCAATATAAGGAGAGAAGAACAATATCTGGATCTATATTTGGTATTATCTGTTAGAGATAACTCTTTGTGACAGGGATCCTTCCATCTTAAAGCAAAAGGAGGAAAGTCCCAGGGACTCCAGGCCTTGGAGCCCACCTGCACTGTTCACCAGAGGGGTTTGGGTGGTACCTGCTCTGGGAACAGAGAACATCCTCACGTTATTCATGAACCAGACTGCTGTCTTGCTTCTTATCATAATTTCACGTTGCTGTGAAGTGGAGCATAAAAATTTTAGAAGGAGAGGCCATATAACTCGTAAGTTTAAAAATACTCTTTTAGTTTAATAAAATTGTGCTGTTAGTCTGAGACATAATGATGACAGAGAAGCCACTTGTCCACAAACAATTTTACTAAATAATTAAACTTATTTCATCTTACTGTTAGCAGATGGAAGCATGAAAACTTCTTTTGCTTGGAGTTAGTATTAAGGTTTGATTTGAAAGGTGTTGCTTCAGAGAATGAGGAGTACAATTACAAAATACACTCAAATATCCAATGAGAACTGTTCTTAAGGTATGACTCAGTAAGACAATAGTTTCTGGTATAAAATTTTCAGTGCTATCTTTTGCACAGCTGTTATTTTTAAGGAGAAAAAAACCCTTCTAGTGCTAAATCTGTGGAAATTAGGCCATTTTCATGTCAAGAATGATGCATGAGCTGATAGCTCCTGAAAGGTGAAGACTTACTTATCAGACGTCTACCTTCAGAGTAATGGCTGGCTGAAGTCATTTGGCCAATTACTTTTACTGATGTCCTAAGCAGTCTGTGAGCTTGTTTTTGTTACCAGTGACAGTAACATGGTCCAATTTGATGCCCTCAGACCAACAGAACTAAACAAATTAGCTTTCCATTCCAAAGAAAATATAACCTAAAGCAAGCTGTGACTTATGTGAAACAAATGCCCTTGGGGTCTGTAGTCTTACCTCCAGCCCAATTGCTTTTAAAACCACAGAGGAAAACTCTGAAATTCAATTAATGAGTAGGACTTACTACCAAAAAATAAATTGCTATGGCCTGTGTGGATACTGGCAAAGACATCAAACCTTCCAGAAGTGCAGCTTTTTATGAAATGTCCAAATGGTTTGAGAGGCTGGGGCTCTGGGTGAGCAGCTCAGCTCCACAAGAGCAGCGGAGGGAGCAGCAGCCCAGAACGTGCTGCTCTGGGTTTACTTTTTACTCTGGGTTACTGTTTGTCTGTGACACCATATATCCTGCAACTAAAAACACAAAATATGTGTACCTAACTGAAATTGTGTCTGTTTTGTTGGTGTCTGATACAGAAGCAGAAATCACTTTGCACTTTACGTAGTCCAAATATTTTTCCTTTTTCTCTTTTCCCACATAAAGGAGTTGGTGTTCTTCTTGGAAGGCTGGAGGGTGTTGTAGGATAAAGGCTAAGAAAGAATAAACCATTACAGTTACAATTGAGTTTATTTCCTTTATTCCACATTACTAACTCTCTGTGGTGATGAGGTCTGGTCTCAGTAACAACAGAAGAAACAAGGATGTCAACCCCTGTTGTAATTTTTCACATTTGATATAAACTAAACCAAAATAAAGAGAAATTAAATAAAAATGCTTAGAATGTCTATATAACATAGGAAATGTTTAGGCAATGTGAGAATAAAGTGCATTCCTGACAGTATGAAACACTGGAGCTTTTTTTCCCACCTGTCAGGAAAAGGAAGAGGAGAAAGAACATGGACAACTGCTTTTTTAGAGCTCCAGCCCCTGAAATCATAGAATTTTGAAACTTACGTCTTTTATTTTATTTTCAAGATAGTTGTCTATCCTTGTAGAACTAGGCAACTCTTACAATAGTTCACTCAGGAGAGAAAACACAATCTGATTAATCATTTTAGATGACGTGAGACAGATAAGATACTCCAGTGCCTATTTTCCTCCCCTTTCTTTGACTTCAGAGCATCTTCCTAGAATTTATAGTTTTCTTCACTGCTAGCAACAGGAACTGTTTTAAGCTACATGTCCAAGATCAGAGGGATGTGCACTCATCTCTCNGAACACCCAAACCCCAACAACACTAACGTCAAAAATGTTTACTTTTATTACGTATCACTATAGTTACTTGTAGTTCTTAGAAAGAAACTCATCATTCTAGTTGCTTATCCTGTTTATTCTCATTATCCTGGGCTTGACAGCATGACATCAAGATTATCTGGGTATATTTGAGGATCAGAGGGTTCTTACAAATACCTGTGTAGAACTAGATGTCAGGCTGCACTTTCTTATAATGAAACTATCCAATTGTATATTCTGGGACTCTTGTGACTGTCATCCTTACTTCAGACCAACTAACCAGCAACTGCAGACACATGGATTTACTCAAACATGGGATGTAGACTGGAGTGTGCAGCAGGGGTAATTCAGAAACTACTCTGATGAAAAGTGTTTGAACAGTGACTTCAGGTGTCCTCCAGAAATTTTCCTTTTACAGGGACACTGTGAACTTCAGCTGCAGCAGACTTAGAGAATAAAGAATAGATTTCTCATATCTGCCTGTATTGTCTGCATTTCTGTATAGAAATATGGGGTGGCATTTACCAAACACACACCTCTAAGCACTAAGTGTAAGTTTATAGTTCCCATTCCTAAGTGTAAACATGCTTGAGATTTTGTTTTTGACAAGTACCATTGATGAATTTACACTTGTGGAAATTGGAACTGGATTCCTGCAGGGTGCAAGTCTGACTTTATTGCGTATAGGAATACAAATGTGTTTCCAAAAATCATGTAAGCAAAGCTCTAACTCTGAAAGAATTGCAGACTGTATTTCCACCCTTTAAGCTGAAGTTATACTTTTGAAAAATCCCTTGTTATTTTATTTCGTCACAAATAACTCTTCCAAATACGGAGACCAGGTTCAGAATTAAAATGGACTCTGGGATCCCAGTAGATTTCTTTCTATTCACATATCCATCGCAGCTGTAAAGTTCTGTTAGTTAAATCGGGCCCTGAAAATTACTCCTCTGTAATTCCATGTCTTGCAATTCGGCCTTTCCCAATAATCTTTGTAGCTCAACTGCCCTCCAAGGATTCACAGAGGAGTGACTGAATGGCATTGAGACTAGATAAATTATTCTGATGATGGTGCCTAGGAGGTAATAAAATTCACTTGAGTCCCTCAGATCTGGAAAGCCAATGAAGTCAGGAGAAGGAAATAGCAGTAAAAGCTGTGTTTTGTCAAAAAGTCAGTGAGTGTGTGACTGTGAATACCTACAAAGGGTAGTCTCCAGAAAAAGAGGTTACCATTCTTGCAGACTCCTTTGACACAGACAAAACCTAGAAATAATGGATGATATCTCCATTACCTGGGACTGTACCTCATTCATTTTCTTTGTGACCAGAATATTTATACAGCAGTTTCCAACCAAGGAGCTCAGGAAGCTTTAAAAACTACAATTAGTCTCACTTCTGAGTTTGGGCAGTGCTATCTCTATTGCACAGATGGAACAACATTAACACAGGGAAGCTGTTTATCAAATGAGCAAAACCAGCCTGTAGAAAAGGTAAAGCATAAGCCCCCCAAATGCCTGCCCCCTGCTCCTGCACTCTGACCATTTTTCTGTCAAAGAGTCTTAATGAGCTTTATATATGTATAGAAATATCAATGCATAATAATCTGCCTTAACATTGTGAGGGAGGGCTAATAAATGTAAGAATAAGACATAAATCATTGATTAAAATGTCAGAAGTGATGAGAATAAAAGATTGCTTCTGCCTTTGCTGAATTACATATGCAAATTTGCATACACTACAAAATGAACACCTCTAAATGAATGAATTAGAATCTCATGTAGAAATGACTGAACCACATTTGCATACAACATTTATTAGGAAGAGATGTGCTTATTTTTGGAATAAACAGTGAGAAAAAAATCCCTGGAATCTGCTGAAGCAGCCTGGGCCTGCAGCTTGTCAGAGCACACCGTCTGCCCTGCCAGGTTCTGCAAACAAATATGAATTGTGCCCTGAAAAACCATAACTTGAAGAATCAGGAAAACATTAATGCATCCCAAACATTTTCAGGAGTTTACCACATAGTTTTTAGTCTGAAAAAAATTAAAGCCACTGAGTTTTTCTTGATATTATTTTCTTTTCAGACAGCCAGATTAGTACTTTGGCAGGCTTGAATTCACCATTAGGACAGGAGCATCCATATTTATTTGAAGCAAAGTCTATATTCTATTAGCTAAAATACAGGCAACTTTCATTAAGATCCATCACAAAGGTATTGATGCAATTAAGTATTGGAATTGGAAAGCACTGCATACCCTACCTGTATATCCGAAACCCAGAATTATCTGGCATAGAGAATTATTTTTAAAAATCCCATCTGAAGCCTACGTTCTTATTCGATGTATTAATTCAAAATATTGTACTTTTCACTGTGATTTCATGAAGTACTAAATCTTCTTTGAGGCTTTACTTCAAATAATAGAAGTTGTGGGTGAAATAAAGGTGAACACGCTCAGCATCTCCATTTTCAGCCACCATAAAAACTATTCCAAATTTAAGCAAGTCTTGTCAACAAGTTATAGTTAAAGCCCAAGGGAAGAGAGGACAGCAGGAGGAAGCATGTCAAATCCATCCCGAGTCCTACCCACAGGCATCCCACAAGAGACTCAGACCACCTCTTCTTCCTTCGTTGCTAGTTACTCCTTAAAATGAAGAACTTATGAAGAAACAGGCAAGCCGCTTTTCCCTGGGCACAGTATTTGCAGTACTGACCCTACAACTATTTCAAGAGCTTTGTGTATTCACCCGTCTAGCAGCTCAGCCCCACACGGCCTCTCACTCACGCTCTTTGCTGGGATAGGGGAGAGAATCGGAAGGGTAAAACCCCGTACTAACCGCTATGGAGAAAACTTACTCTGCCCCAGCCAAAACAAAATTTATCAAAACAACGGACTGTAACGAAGGAAAAAAAAACAAAAAAAAAGCAAGCCACCTTTGCTCTAGAGGCTGCAGCTTTTTGCTGGGAGGCGCGCTGGCGGTGCTGGTGCCGTTCAGGGGCAGGCCGGCTCTGAGGGCGGGGAGCAGGCCCCCGGCAGCGCTCCCGCCACCGCGCCTGCAAAAGGGGGCCGGGAGCGCCCTCTGGCGGCGCTGCCGCAGCGTGCGGGCCGCCCGGCCCGGCCCGGCCCGGGGACGCCGCCGGGAATGTCCCGTCCCGAACCCGGTCCTGCTGCAGCCGCACTTTGCCGTTCGCCCCACCTTCTGTGTCCCCTGGCTGGGCATCCCCCCGGCAGATGCTCACCTGTTCACTCACTGCCTGGGCAGTCAGGTGCGCTGTCTCAGGGCACCCTCAGCAATTCACAGGTTATGCCTGAGGGACGGGATGCACCCTGAGGGACCCGGACAAGCTGGGAGATTCAACAAAAACGCCGAATGCAAGGCCCCCGCAGGTGGGTCGGGACAATCCCCAGTGTCAACACAGGCTGGGGGGATGCATGGCTGGAGAGCAGCCCTGCTGAGAACGATGGGGATGCTGGTGGGTGAGAGGCTGGACATGACCTGGCAATGTGCTGTTAAGCATGGAGAAAAGAAGGCCTCAGGGAGACCTTATTGCAGCCTTTCTGTACTGAGAGGAGGCTTACAAGAAAGGTGGGTGTTGGAGATGGAATGGAGATTCCTCTGTATCCTGTGCACCCAGGCTGGGAAGTACAGAAGAATGCATAGAAATATGCCTTAAGTGCCTTAAAGTGCCTTAAGCACATAAAGAAGCTGTGTTAATTAATAGAGAAACCTATAGTCCAGTTCAAAGTTCAGTAGTAAAACTTTCCACATTAACTGCACTCTAGACATAATATAAATATAGTTGCAGTGTTGTTAGATAGATGGGTAGAACATGATAAACCATGAATGTAAGTTTTATGCAAAAAGTGATGGCTGTTTTTGCACATCTGCTTTGAGCTGGGATAGATGCAAAAAAAAATTATAGTAAAATTGTGTTTGTAGTTGATTGGATAATTAATGAATATAATGATTTGTATTGGGACTGTAGAATTGGAGAGTAGAAGAGAGTAGAAGAGAGTAGAATAGAGTAGAATAGAGAGAAGATGCTAACTTTGCTGCCTTTGCTGCTGATGTTGTGCTTGGGGATGCTGATGCTGCATCACCCTTTATCCTGCTTGCTTTTGCTCCTACTTCTGCTCGGAATACAGAAGACTTTAGCATAATGACATAGACTGTAAAATCTCACCCTCACGAGACTGATGGTGCTTTGGAATAAATAACTTTACAACAAGCAGCGAGACTCTCTCATCACTCCTTTGGAACGGCCCATTTTTACCTCAACAGATAGGGACAAACTTTTTAGCAGGGTCTGTTGCAATAGGGCAAGGGGTAATGGTTACAGAAGTTACAGGATTTTTGAAAAACCTGAATTCTGCTTGCAAGAGAAGTTTTCCTGTGACACTCCCAGTTCTCAGAGACACAAAACAACACAGTACCTTGGTCCAAATGAATCTTGGACACCTGGCTACATTATCAGTAACACTAAATACCAGATACCTCTTGAGGAAGACTGTGTGAAAAGGAAGGTGGTGGCACTGTGGCCATTGGTAACATTTCTACTTCTCGGTCACTCTGAAGCATAGGACACAGAACATCATTCTGTGTAAAGCAGGGTCTCAACACATGCCCAAAACTCAGAAGAGCAACTGTCTGGCTACACATCCTGACTTCAAATCCCTCAGAGTTTCTTTCCAAAGTCATGAAGACATATCCTCCCACACACAGCAACCTTTCTCTTCTTGACAATTCTATCTCCCTTTTGGCAAGATTCAGTATGTCAGTCCCTCCAAGCCCATAGCTGTAATTTGGAAGGACTAATTTTTTTAAATTAGACCAAACCACAAGTCTGATCAAGGTACATGGCATTTAGTTTCGTCTTTGTGGCACTTCAGTGGCTTGGTCATAACCTGGGCCGCTCTGAACAAGCCACAGAGCAAGCACACAGTAACAGAGTGGCTCCTTCTCTGGCTCATTGACCTTCCAGGGAGACAATTTTAAAAGAATTAAAGTTCAGAAGCCTTGGGAGGTTCACTTGTAAACAAGTGTATTTGATTTGATTTGAGTAAGATCATTTCTTCTAGGTTTGATCCCAGCAGTGCCACCCACACATCTACTGGCATTTCTAAATTGTTTCTCTAGGCAAGGTGAAGCCTGAGGAGATCGTTCTGATTCTTTGTAGTGACCAGATTTTAAGTTTTACTTTATGCTAATTAAACACCTAGCGACTCCATCCCTCTCATCATAAACAAGGGCTTCCTAGAACAGATTGAAACAAAATAAAAATTCCTCCACCAAGGAGAATCTCCCTCCAACTTACAAAACCGAAACCAAGAAGAGTAAAAAAAAACTTATTCAAGCAACTTATCTTTTAAAGATAATCATATTCTTGAAAACACAGTCTGCATTGCTCTGCATATATTTGGGGGGAAAAACAACATGTGCTAAATGTATTTTCTCTATCTTCAGATACAATCTTTTATTGTTGGAGATATGCCAATCAGCTGGCATTCCCTGCTCGCCATAATGGACTGAACATGTCCCCAGAGTCATTCCTCTCAAGTTTACCCTGCATGGATTTATCCCTTTGTGTCCTTTCATCAGGTTTCACCAGACAGCTGCTAACAGGAGGCCAGAAGGAAATATTGGCAAATGTGTCAAAAAGTGGTCATAGCTATTTGACCATTCTGAGTCTGAATATAATAACTATTGATTTCTTTTCATCATTTTTTTGCATTTGGTACCATTAGTTTAACATTTTGTTACCATATAATTATTAGCAAAAAAACAGAATCAATATAAATATGGCCTTTCAGTTCTTAATTTTTTGAGTTATTTCCACTCATTTGCACTCGGATTTGGGTGCATTTTTGTTAAAAATGGTCTATTATAATTTTTTTTAAAAAGGCAGGGGGAGGGACGGAAAAAGTCCAATTCTTTGATTCCAGAAATTTCTGTTAAGTTCAGTAGGGGGGGTGCTAAGCATTTACAGTGAAAATCAGACTTGTGCTTCAGGAGCTTTCTTCCCGGTCTGCTGCTTATTCTATGGATTTGTACAAGATAGATCCAAACTGATGGGATTCTGACCCAGCAGTCATCCAGGAGGTACTTAAAAACCAATTCTTTCATAGCAGATGATGTTTCTTTAGAGACCTATGTAGAAATAAGTGAAAATTTTATACAGTTTCTGTTGTCATGGTTGTCTCTTTTTTGTCCAAATCACAAAACTTTTAAAATCAGTCCCAGCAGCAGGTACTGTGTTTCCACTGTCAGGTAGAAGCACAGAAAAGTCCTCAGGACACAGAAAAGATGGACCACTCTCTCTCAGAAAGAGAATATGGAAGATACTATGAAGTCAAGTCACAAACTTCTTCACATTACTTTATTGAATTTTGCACTTGCCTTGAAACACTGATGATCAAAAAGAGGCTTTGAGGTCTTGATTTTCCCAAACCAATCCAAATTTTTCATTTTGACAATATATGGTCTTAAATACCATGAGTCTCCTAAAATCCAAAGAAGACACTCACCCAGTATCCAGCTAGCCCACTGAAATTTAATTCTTGAGGAAGCTCTGATGAACCTCCAGTTCAGCACACGTTGGCCTTCTCTGTTAGAGCAATGAACCACCAAAAACTGGTCACTCTTCTCCCTACAACTCAAAGGTCTCCTGCCCACTAGGCTCTGAGCCCGCCTGAACCACCCCATGAGGATCAGCACCTCAGTTCTGTTGGTAATGGGTGATCTGTACCATGGCCAGACACGGAGCAGCTCACACCCAAGGGCCCCGTGGGCCAGTCCCACCGGGCTGGAGCTTTGGCTTTAAGCTGAACGGGGCTTTTTCCCCACGCCTCCCACTTGCCATGCTGCCCCTTCCAGCCACAGAGTGTTGCTCAATAGCAAGCAGAACCTCTGGATGCATTTCGTGCTCTGGGGGACATGAAATTCCCAATGAAAAACAATGCTCTCTGCTCTACCTTTTTAAGGAACTGGTGCAAATTCTCGGCAGAAGGGAAGACTCTGAGACAGAAATACTAACCAGCAGCCCTGAATGGAGGAGCTGGTGAGCTGGCAGGAGGGGGCATCATTTTCTGAGTGACAATTAAATGACATTTGGTATCATCCTGTTGGTTGATACATCCTCCCTGAATATCCAGGGGTTTTTTTTAAAAATATTGCCTTTACTTAGTTGCTGAACAGTTAGTGTCTGAATTTCCAACATCTGCAACAAATCTACCAAGCCTAACAAGTAATTATAAGGGCTGATAACCTTGCCCCTCTGTCAGCAACAGCTGTTCCATTAGTTTAATAGTTTGCATAGTGCCCTCAAGATCCTCAAATTGCTGCTTTATATTTCTGCCTTGGCAACACTGATGTATTTTGAGGGCCTTTTTGTCACCAAACCACTCTAATCCTTCTAAAGATAAATATATGAAAACAGGAAACTCTCTTCTACGGTTGCAAGAAAATGGTACCAATGGCCCATGAGATGTGAAATACTGCCAGGAAATTTCCCCCTCCTGTGCACTTCTGTAGAGGTGTTTTACTAGTTTCTAAGCATAAGTTAATGAAAGCACTGAGCATTATATAAAAGAAGGGTGGTAGCTTTCTAAAGGGGTTACTTTTCAGAGTGAAACAGTAGGAGTGTACAGGCCATTTCAAAAATACTTTCTGGGTTTGTGTTGCTCATTATTGCTAAATATTCCCAATCCCAGAAAGGGTTTGTTTCATCTTTATTATTCTTTTTTCGTTTTCTTTGAAATTATAAAAGCGTATTAAAACCACTTAAAGACCACATTCAAAACAAAAACAGGATGTGCTTAAAGCATTCTGTCAGAATATGTTTCAACTAGAAAAATTCCCCAACTCGATACTGAAATATCTTGCAGGAGGATTTTCTATAACATTTTCCTTCAGTTAGTAAAACATTTTCAAAAAGTTATAACATCTATTGCAACATATTTGACCTAGATTAACTCAATTTTATCCTCAAGTTATTTAGTTCAGAAATTTTAAATCAAAAATAAAATTGTAAATGTAATTCTTGCCAATCAGAGCATTCAGCTATCTTTCTCCACAGGATTGTTTTTTTCTGTGTCTTACACAGAACAGAAATTCCACTAGAATCTCCCACGGAGACAGGACTCTCTGCACAGCTCTTACTAAAAACAGCAACTCTGTCAACTCTGGGGGAACTTGCTCTCCCTACTTCCTTAGCACCTCTCTGCTCCCTACAGTAGCAGTATTAATGAAGATATGGTGTCTCAAAGATTGATAGATTTGAATTTAGGGCAGCAGTTTATCAAAAGGCTTCCAGGTTTCAGAGCTTCGGGACAGGGTTGGCTCCAGCCCTCCACAGAGAGGCAGATGAATGAAGATAGCTTTGGATGCCAGCTCAGCTGAGTCCATCAGCTCAGCCGGCTCCAGAGCCCATTCCAGCTGAGCCGGTGAGGATGGAGATGAGGAAGCATACAGACCAGCCCTCAGAAAGCCTGTCACAAGGGTGCCCTGCCTCTTCTTTGGATTGAGATCCATGAGCTCTTTCCCAAAACAGAATACTGAAAATAAGGCTTTTTCCATGTAATTGAATTTGCTGTGGACCCATTCACCCCTCTCCAGTTTCTCTCCACGAGTGCTGTGAAGGAAAACCTGCCTTTCTAAAGTGCTCAAAGTACAAGTGCTCGAAGAGGTGGGACCGATGACATGGCCAGAGGCAGAGTGAGGAGTAACCAGTCCCTGGGTCCTCCCCAGTCTCTGTGCCCAAGTGGAGACCCTCCCTCCATGAGACTGATGTCACTCCCGCAAGGCACTAAGCCAGGAGAAAAGGGAATCAAGGAAAATGAACAGTCTTTAGACACTAACAGGTTGTTTTAATGAAACAATGTTAAGAATCCAGCAAGCTGACAAGAGAAGTGCCAGGCCTGAGCAGAAGCTCCCCTGGCACTTGCTCAGGGGAGGTGACCAGCATTTCTGCTCTCCTGCAAGGATATGCCAATATGTTTTGCTCACCAGGTTACAATAAGGATCACCAGTTCTGTCCACTGGTGATCTCCTTCAGGGGTGAGCTGCCTTAATATACCTACAGTTCTGCAGCTCAC
This sequence comes from Chaetops frenatus, assembly GCA_013400775.1. Lineage (NCBI taxonomy): Eukaryota > Metazoa > Chordata > Aves > Passeriformes > Picathartidae > Chaetops > Chaetops frenatus. Next base: position 274,562 of record VZTR01024627.1, on the reverse strand, counting down.
CTACGCATAAAAACTGCTCTGTTTTAAGTAATTGTTGGGAAATCTGTGTCTTTCTCTATTAATACATTAATTAAAAGCTGCCCTATATTTAGATTGTCATTCTTCAAAATTAAGGCTCTGTAGTTGTCTTAAGGATGTAGTATATAGAAAGAAACAATGACAAAGTGCTGAGAAAAAAGAAGAACATATTCTACCACAGTACAGTGGTACAAACCCATGGTATACACAAATTCTGAAGACTGTTCTGTTCAAGTCTTGGTAAGGAGATGAATGGAAAGGGAATATGATAAAACCATCTTCATTTATGGGCAATCATCATACACAGTTACCTGCATGATGACCTACAACTTCATTGATAATGTACATCATGCAACAAACCTTTGTTCTGACATTCTCATACTGTCAGGTAATTAATCTCTCTATTTCTTGTAAGTGCAAATCTTGCAAGAACAGGGGAAGTACTGCTATTCCATTTTGGCAGTTGTAACCTTCAGTCACTCAGGCCTTCAGCGTTGCTCAACATTTTAGTGTTCACCTTCACACATCCGATCTGTGTGAGCAGCTCCATGACTTCCCTCCTCCATTTTAAAAGCCTTCTTAATTGCCATATATGCTCATTTACAACCAAGAGGCCCGGATCGACACAAGAAAGTCTAATTAAATTGTGGTATTTAATGCCAGAGGATGTTACAAAGGCCAAGTAAAAATGAGCTCAGAAGAGATTAGACACATTCATAGACAGTGGTGCTACTGCTGCCTACTAAACATGGATCCAGAGGCAACCTCTACTTAGAAGTCCTTCAGTATCTAAAAGGAAGTCTTGTGCTACATGTGCGCTTTTATTTGTGTTCTTCCTTGGGCATCCACTTCTGGTGTTTTCAGAAAGCAAATACTGGACCAAATGCAGGTGCTTTCTTCCCAGCCTGGTGTCTCTGATATCACAAATTTTATCCAGAGCAGGATGGACACAACATGTTCATGAGCCACCAGACAAGAAAGGTGCAGCTCCTACTCCTTGAGCTGAAGGGAGACTATTCAAATTTGGAATAGAGTTGCCTTAAACAGCATTTGGGGTGTCTGCAGTGCCCACTGTCAAAGCCCACAAGGCTGCACAGAGCTAGGACTCAACACATTTCTCTGTTTTATTTCTCTGCTCAGGGTGGGTGGAGTGTGTGGCAGGAGCAGGAATTGCAAAACACGGATCAATGGAAGGAAATCCAACTAAGCCACACATACAGACATCCAGTCTTCAGTTTAATGCTGCTAATCACTGTATGACCAATGCAGACTAGATCCCTAATTTACAGACTCCTGTGTAGATAACTGAAGATAACTGGTTTCAAGAAAGGATCACAGATCCAGAAACATGCAGGATCAGGGCCTAGAAGAATTCTTGCCTCAGGACTGACATCCTCATCTTGGTGACACCTTGCCCCACTTCACCTGCTTGGAAAAAGTCCTACAGGAGAGTAACCCCAGCCTTTTTTTTTTTCTAGTCACCCATTTGCATTTTGACATTATTAATCATTGCTTTACAAAAATATCCTATCTTCTCAGGAATATGTCACTGTGTGACCATTTCACCTTCAACTTTTTACACATTGGCAAAAAGCTATGGATTTCAGGCTTAAAATCTTGGTATATCATTAGCTCAGCCTTCCTATACAGAAAGTATGTCACCCTATTTTGATCTCAAATATCTCTAGCTGGAGCCCTAAACCCTGCTTATAGCAATGAATAATAATAATCAATATATACTGTATGCTTTCTTTCATATTTTCATGTATAAATTGCCCATATCCCCAAAGAATTGGTGTGGGAAAATACATTCTGTAGCATTCTTTGTAACAAAATAGTTACAGCCTATGCTACATACTAGAAATTCAGAGAGACACAGCAAGAAATCAATAAAAACACAAATTGCTCCATCAATACGTACATTCATTTATACTCTTCAAGGTTATCTTTGCTATGCCAGCACAGAGACACATTTTCTCCATATATAGCCTTGCATATTAAACCAGGCAAGAGAGAAGGGAACGGAAACAAAAGCTATCAGTACAAATCTAATCTGGCTAGCACGCACATTCACAGACTTTAGAGCTGGTTTTCCTCCCTGTTCAGGAAGCAGTCTGTAATCTGGGCACACCAGCTGACACTGACTCTCCATTCCCTGTAAAATTATCTTCTCCCAAGGCAGATATGTTTAGTCACTGCAAATATCACCAAATTCATCTTATGTACATATCACTCTATCCACTGGTGTAACATCTATGAACAGGACTTTTTTTGCATCAGTGAAAGATGAATGTGTTGTGACCAGTGAATTGAGGGGTTAAATTCTGGTTGGTGGTCATCCATGCCAAAGGAGAGCAAAGAGCACCCACATTATTGTCCTTTGGGCACTTCATGTACATGGACTGGAACCCACTGCTCCAGGAAGACCACACAGCACTTACACTTTTACCTGTGTTCCCATTCATAGATTATGATGGTGATATTTTCAAGGCACAACTAGGTCTGTTATGCAGAAAAACAGATTCTGCAAGCATTGGAATTTAGGGACAGAAGAGGCTGTGTTCCTAGTAAGAAAATGGAAGAATACTAGCAAAGATGTGAGGCTGGATCTGTCAGAGGCCTTTATTTAATAGAGTCTAAACAAGCATAGCAGTGGCAGGGAAAGGTTTCTTTGCATGAAGTCTCTGATACAGACTAGGTGTACTAGGAGAAGCCTTTCTTCCTGTAGCAGTCAGTCATTGCAGAGAACAGAATTTCAAGAGACCACTCTGGTGAATACATGCACTGCTATTTTGGCATGTTATTAATATTGCACACCATAATACATTGCTTAGTTGCAGAATTCTAATTGGACCATTTATTATTTGTACTAATCAATCAAAACCTGACTTGCCATGCCCATGCCATTGGTATTTTCCCATTCTGCCCACTCCTGATGCAGTTGCTTACCTCTTAATTCTTTTAGGCTTAGTATTAAACACAAAAATTCTGCAAGGTTAAGCTGAACATGCACTTCCTACTAGGAACTGATCATTATATTGCTGATGGTGGATAGCCATTATTTTTGTAGGCAGATCTTCATGGTGTTCCCAAGAAGAGAAAGTGAGCCTTGAAAAAGCACAGAAAGAGCTGCTTCCTTCATGCCACCTTCCTGGTGCTGAGTGTATGGGCAAGAGTTTTTGTTTTTACTCTTATCCACCACTAGTCAGAACATCAAGATATAGATGTGAATTATTTTGATATGTTCTGGGCATCTCAAATCTTAATGTAGGATCAGCCAAGTGTTACTGCAGAGTGTGTCATTGATTAGTCCTTTTGTTTCTGATCAGATGTCCATGCCTAGAACTTATAGGTCTGATCCAACTAGTTTTCTGAAAACCTGTGTAATTTTTAACTAATATGGATTTTTATTTTTTCATCAGATAGTCTTCTCAGATGAAACCTTCATAAAAGGCCATAACAACACCATGCAAGAAAGTAAGATGGAAGTCTGTATTCTTTGGAAAGCATCTTGCTGCTCTGGAGGCTACTGAATGCATCTCTTTAACCATGCAACACTTAACATGATTCCATCCCTCTGCATATGAGGTGCATTTTTATTACACCTTACGTTAAACACAGGTACAGGGAAACCTTTCTCTGGGCTTTCCCTGATGAAAGCTCAGTGAACCTTACAGGCAGTAGCAGAAGTCTGTACCAAAGAACCCAAACATCCATATACTATGGGAGTTGCACAACATTAAAACTGTAGAAACTTTGTGTGTTGGAAAAGTTAAACAGAACAGTTAGCAAACTTGTTTGTTTCCCTCTCTGGAGACAGCTGAAAGCAAACCTTCTAAGTGTTTTCCCATATGTGTGGTGTCTCAGCAACATATGTGTTATGATTTTTTGCCCAGTCCAATGTTCAATATGGAAATGACAGTCTTGCAATTTTTGTAATCATCTCACAATCTGTCTCTGGATTTCAGCATTTAGGCAGACAGGGGCACTGCAATGCCCCATGATTAGCTCTGATTGTGAAACTTTTTCCATAACCAAAATGATAAAATTGATCAATCACTTTAACAATAGTTAATAGCTCTTATCCAAAGCCATAATAATTCTGCTCAACAGTCTGACTATAGCAAGTTATTACTCTATGAGCCCAGCCTTGTGTCTGAAACAGCACTGTTCTGTCTCACCTAACAGCCTGAAAGGACACCATATATCATGGTCCTACAGGCTTCTTTCCACCTTCTTCCACCCCTGCACAGTAACTCCTGCTTGCCTCTGACTATCACTCAGCATCATAAAATCTCAGTTAGCTCCCTGGGAGGCTCTCATAGGAAGTCTCCAGCCCCTGAAGCCACCTCTTGCCATCTGGCTGTCTTTTACCTCACCATAAGTCATGTCAGTACTAGACCATGTCTTTTCACACCCATCCTTTTTCCTAGAAAAATGGAAAAATATTGTGAATTTTTAAGGGCATTAGCACTTGACATTTGAATGCTAACAAAGAGCAGGAAAATGAGTTTGTATCATAACAAGTGTGATCCCTCTGGCCTCCATACCAGAACTGAAGGCCTGCAGTGGGGCTTACACAAGCTGTAGCATCTCTCTGAAGGAGGGTGCAGGGATGCAGTGACTCTGCCGTTTCCAGTTCAGCTACTGCCTCTCTCCAGAAGTAATCAATTACCAAGGATGCCACAAATTTAGGGTAATTCCACTGAACTGTCTCTGCCTCTCTATGTTTTCTAATTCCTAATTAAACTAAGCTGAATATATTGAATTTTAAAGGACTTTTCACTTTTATAGGTTATGAGATAAAAACCACCTGAGAAAGTCAAGAAATTTGTGCGAATGGTAGAATATGAACATGTGACAAGTTCATGCCAAAGCAAAGTCAGCTGGGCATTACACAGGAGGGATCATAGAATCATAGAAAAGTTTGGGTTGGAAAGAACCTTTAAAGGTCATCTAGTCCAATGCCCTCTCCAATGGATGGTCATCACCATTTGTGTTTCAGGAAAAAATCATCTTCCTTATGCTGGACTCAGAAAGCAGCAGGATCCTCAGCATCCTGTAACTGAGTGTTCATTACTGCCATCTGCATATGTACTGCCTGATACTTGCTCCTGTTTTTCACACCAGTCTGTCATTTCATTCATGAAGCCAGGCAGGGCACATGTGATGCTGATTTAGGGGCAGGCTGAGTTTTCAGTTAATATTACTCAATCACTTTTCTGCAGATTTATCACTAAGAGCCAGTGCAGCCCATCGTCAATCCTGCAGGGGTGAACCCATGAATGGAAAAAGGAATTCCTGCTGAGATAAGACATCTCTATAATCTTTGGAGAGCCACACAGGCCTCTGTCCTGAGACAAGCAAAGAGCACCATGGAGTTGAGAGAGGTCTGTAATCCAGACTGCAGGATGAACCAGGAGGACCCACAGCCTCCCAAAGCTTGAAGAGTAGCACAGCTTCCAAGTATTGTTTCATTAATTATCTTTTCATTGGGTAATTCATTAAAGAGTGGACAGAAAGAGAAAACACATCTACTCATCAGTACTGTAAAATAGGTAGTGTCATAAACAAGGTAGACATAGGATGAAATGCTTGAGAAAGTGGAGACAAATGTCTCAACCAAGACAAGGGAAAACCAGTGCAGGATGGTGAGCATTTTGCTGAACTCTCCCCAGGAACAAAACCTGAACCTGTGGGCACTTCTAATGGTCTAGTACAGTTAGCAGCTCCTCAGAAAGGCACAATATGGGGTGAGCAAACACTTTTTCACAAAGGCTGCACACCACTGGCACATCACAGCATCTTTGGCAAGGTCTGAGTTTCCAGAGACCTCTCTCTCTGAGTAGACTTCAGCTCCCACATCCTTATTTAACACACCAATAAATACCCACAGGTTTTCTTTTTCCCTGCAATGACCAGAAATTTCATCCACTCTAGAGGGACGCTTCAGTTACTCTGTGATTCAGTAGCAATGACTACACTTATTTGAGCTTTTGCTTTCTGATTTAGGATGGGAGAAAAACCTGATTTGGAAGTGTTAGATGGAGCATAAAAGGTTTATTCAGATTTTGTTTGGAGTTTTTTTCCTGCTTGCCTTTCCTCTGAAAGATCCCCTCAAGTTCTTATCAAATGTATTTAGAATTTTTTTTCACTGTAATAACCACAGCTTCTTTATTACATTGGTATTAAAAGTCAAGAATGCACCTTTGGTGTATCTGCAAGTCCTCTTTTCTTAATTTATTATTTTGCTTATACATTTCATTCACACACTCTCTTAGTAGAGATGCATTTCCCACTGTAAGCCCCAACATTTCCAACTCCCCACTGTCTGTGGCTGTTATGTCCATGAGAATGTCTGTGTTTCTGGTTTCATACCAGCTTTTCTACTTGTGTCCAACTTAAAATTCATAAAAGTTCCATTTGATTTCAAGTTAATATTCCATTCATCTTCTGCAGCAGTGTCTATTGGTCAGAGGCAATTTTTCTGAGTTGATGATGCTGTTGTCATCTTCTTTGTCAGTCACTTTGCTGAAGTATGCACTCTTGCAAAGTAACATAATCCATTTCAACTTTGCATTTCTTCCCAAATATCAGGCATTATCATTGCTTACATTGGTTTTCAGTGCATATCTATGCATTTGTTTTGTTGACCAGGACTTTCTGTCACTCTCCTTTCCTCTAATATTCTGTATTTTCCTACCAGCCATAGTGTCACTCCACGTAGCCTGGTAAGAAAAAACGCAGCTTCAGTTGTCACTTTCAGAAATAATATTTTTTTTGTCACTGATTGATTCTAACTTCTCAAACACTCCTGTGAGTACATTGCCCCAGATTCTTGTCATGATCTTGTCCCTTGCTAAAGACTTTGGGCCTAAGGATTTAGTCATGAGTATGTTTCTCTTTTTTTGAGTCTTGGATTTCTAGGTATAGATATAGCTAGGTATACATACATATCTGCTTGCATTTATATACATATATGAACATACATATACCACATATGTTCATATATAATATTTCCTGCAATGTTAACAACATGTTTTTCTTCTGTGATATTTTTAATCTCTTCCCATGTCTCCAGAAGAGAATTAAATGAAAACCTTCAATGTTATGAAAACATGACCTGGCTCTGATCAGTGTTGCCAAAACCAAAATTTCATTCTGATTATCTTCTTGTTTGCCAGCACCCATACCTTGTCAAAGGTGAAGTGAGTTTTAAACAGTCTTCAACTGTCTACAAATTTTCAGAAACCTGTAACATTCAATTTCCAGCCTTTTTCTCAGGATACTTTCTTAGCTGCTCCTCCTCCTGCCTTGGGTCATTCAGTAGCCATGCAGAGCCAAAAACTGTAAGAGACCTTCAGTACCCAAGATCACCAGTGGAGCAGCAGACTCCACTCCTGCCTGACACCTGCTCTGAACTGGCTCATGCTGGAAGGTGCAATTTCCTGCATCTCCAACCCCATGGAGCTTCTTCCTTAAGTTAAACAGCTGTGATGCTGACACGAGGCCTCATGAGGCAGAATTAATTTTCTAAACCCCAGAGCCCAGAAGAGCTGGACAAAGTGAGGAATTACCAGCCACCTTTCTCTGAGGTCAGAGCATGATTCCAGGGCCAAGAAATGCCTAGTGATTGGTGAGTTCAGACCAGCTCCTTCAGGGCTCAGGATTTTGGAAGATCATTATATCATGCACTGTATAACTTTTTTGTTTCCTCAGATCGTGTGAGCTCACAGCCATATCTGCCAGGGACATGAAATGACAGAGTAAATTTGGGTTAGGCTAGAAAAAGCAGGAACTTGTAACTATAGTCCATCCTGACCAGACCCAGTCCAAGTGCCAGGGGCTGTGTGGGGAACACCACCATTGTGAAGTGCAGATTGATGAAGGGATTTCCACAAGGTTTGAGGCGGCCTCGGAGGAGGGGATCTGGCAGGTGCCAAGAGCAGACTGGCTGCAGGCAGCAGGGCACAGCCAAGCACCACACCCTCACTGAGGGCTTTGTGATGGCTGACAAGTCATAGAGCACCAGTTTTGGTTCACAGCATCTCCCTTCCCCACTTCAGTGTCAGCTTGTTTTTCCCTGGGCTAACTTCCTCTCTTGACTGGCTGGCAAGACTAAACATTTGATTGTGAAGGCCAGTGAAGCCCTGTTTATGTTTGTCCTGTTTTTATCACAAATGCTGATTTAATGAATAGATCATAAAAGAGATTGCTCAGGCTTAGCCAAATGCTTTCAGAACCAAGTGATTCATGGAAATACTAGTCTTTCAATACACAGCCAAATCCATCAGAGAAGTCATTGTTTACAAGCAAATTAGGGAAGACAATGGAAACATCTGGCCCCTGCAAGAAGACTGCAGCCAAAGGAATTCCTCCAGTCAAGGTTTAAGAGATATAACAACATTGGAGGTGTAAAGACAGTGGAAAAGTTAGTGCTAGTGCAGGGAGTCATACATTGACCAGTTTGTAAAAGACTTAGAAATACTTGAATACCTGTCACAAGACTACAAAATCACAGAGATCTTGTCTTGAACAACCCTGACTACAAACCCCCTCTGGGCAAGAGCTGCTCTGATGTCTGTCTAGAACTTCCTAAAAGATGTGCCACAAGAGCTGTTATAAAAATTCACTGTCTCCAGAGGACTTACCCTTATTGCAGTGATCATAAAACCTTTGAATTGGAATGGACCCTAAAGATCACCTAGTCCCAGCTGCTCCCCTTCCCTCCCTGCAATGGGCAGGGACGTCTCCCACTAGACCAGGTTGCTCAAGGCTTTATCCAACCTGGCTTTGAGCACTGCCAGGGTTGGGGTACCCACAACCTCCCTCAGCAGCCTGTTTCAGTGCTTCATCACCCTCACATTAAAAAATTCCTTCCTAATAGCTAACCTGAATTTCCCCTCTTTCAATTTGTTCCTCTCCAGTTTCCCTGTTGGTCCCCTGCAGATACTGTAAGGTTATGAGGTCTCCACATGACCTTCTCTTCTCCAGGATGTACAGCCCCAACTTTCTCAGCCTGTCTTCACAGGGGAGGTGCCCCAGTCCCCTTATCAACTTTGTGGCCTCCTCTGGACTTGCTCCAACTGTTCCATGTCCTTCTTATGTTGGGGTCACCGGAACTGTACCCAGTGCTCCAGGTGGGGTCTCATAGAGCAGGGTAGAGGGGTAGAATCACCTCCTTCACCCTGCTGGCCAAGCTGCTTTTGGTGCAGACCAGGATCCATGGGCCTTCTGACAGTGCCAGCCCACGCTGAGTTTTTCATCAACCATCATCCCCAAACCCTTCCCTGCAAGTCTGCTCTCAAAATTCAACTTTTCTTTAAAACCACTATTTTATCCCTCAGTAAGAAAGGACACATGAGACAATGGGCCTTGAATGATTGTGCTGGGACTAATTATTTTTCTATGATTATTTTAAACATATCTGAGGTAATATGGGTTTTAGCCTGAGCAGATCTTTTTTAATCAGACTCCTCAACAATGTCATTCATAATGATGACAGTCCAGTGGGAACTTGCAGCANACAGCCATATCTGCCAGGGACATGAAATGACAGAGTAAATTTGGGCTAGGCTAGAAAAAGCAGGAACTTGTAACTATAGTCCATCCTGACCAGACCCAGTCCAAGTGCCAGGGGCTGTGTGGGGAACACCACCATTGTGAAGTGCAGATTGATGAAGGGATTTCCACAAGGTTTGAGGCGGCCTCGGAGGAGGGGATCTGGCAGGTGCCAAGAGCAGACTGGCTGCAGGCAGCAGGGCACAGCCAAGCACCACACCCTCACTGAGGGCTTTGTGATGGCTGACAAGTCATAGAGCACCAGTTTTGGTTCACAGCATCTCCCTTCCCCACTTCAGTGTCAGCTTGTTTTTCCCTGGGCTAACTTCCTCTCTTGACTGGCTGGCAAGACTAAACATTTGATTGTGAAGGCCAGTGAAGCCCTGTTTATGTTTGTCCTGTTTTTATCACAAATGCTGATTTAATGAATAGATCATAAAAGAGATTGCTCAGGCTTAGCCAAATGCTTTCAGAACCAAGTGATTCATGGAAATACTAGTCTTTCAATACACAGCCAAATCCATCAGAGAAGTCATTGTTTACAAGCAAATTAGGGAAGACAATGGAAACATCTGGCCCCTGCAAGAAGACTGCAGCCAAAGGAATTCCTCCAGTCAAGGTTTAAGAGATATAACAACACTGGAGGTGTAAAGACAGTGGAAAAGTTAGTGCTAGTGCAGGGAGTCATACATTGACCAGTTTGTAAAAGACTTAGAAATACTTGAATACCTGTCACAAGACTACAAAATCACAGAGATCTTGTCTTGAACAACCCTGACTACAAACCTCCTCTGGGCAAGAGCTGCTCTGATGTCTGTCTAGAACTTCCTAAAAGATGTGCCACAAGAGCTGTTATAAAAATTCACTGTCTCCAGAGGACTTACCCTTATTGCAGTGATCATAAAACCTTTGAATTGGAATGGACCCTAAAGATCACCTAGTCCCAGCTGCTCCCCTTCCCTCCCTGCAATGGGCAGGGACGTCTCCCACTAGACCAGGTTGCTCAAAGCTTTATCCAACCTGGCTTTGAGCACTGCCAGGGTTGGGGTACCCACAACCTCCCTCAGCAGCCTGTTTCAGTGCTTCATCACCCTCACATTAAAAAATTCCTTCCTAATAGCTAACCTGAATTTCCCCTCTTTCAATTTGTTCCTCTCCAGTTTCCCTGTTGGTCCCCTGCAGATACTGTAAGGTTATGAGGTCTCCACATGACCTTCTCTTCTCCAGGATGTACAGCCCCAACTTTCTCAGCCTGTCTTCACAGGGGAGGTGCCCCAGTCCCCTTATCAACTTTGTGGCCTCCTCTGGACTTGCTCCAACTGTTCCATGTCCTTCTTATGTTGGGGTCACCAGAACTGTACCCAGTGCTCCAGGTGGGGTCTCATAGAGCAGGGTAGAGGGGTAGAATCACCTCCTTCACCCTGCTGGCCAAGCTGCTTTTGGTGCAGACCAGGATCCATGGGCCTTCTGACACTGCCAGCCCACGCTGAGTTTTTCATCAACCATCATCCCCAAACCCTTCCCTGCAAGTCTGCTCTCAAAATTCAACTTTTCTTTAAAACCACTATTTTATCCCTCAGTAAGAAAGGACACATGAGACAATGGGCCTTGAATGATTGTGCTGGGACTAATTATTTTTCTATGATTATTTTAAACATATCTGAGGTAATATGGGTTTTAGCCTGAGCAGATCTTTTTTAATCAGACTCCTCAACAATGTCATTCATAATGATGACAGTCCAGTGGGAACTTGCAGCATCCTGAATTAAATCAAGTAGAATATAAATATAACCAAGGTATTCTCAAAGTAAACACAACTAACCAGTTTAAAAATGGCAGCTGGTTTTTGCTTTTTAATTGGGGTGACATTTTGCAAGGCCATTTCCGGGTGGGTTTCATATCCTTTCATTCTCTTCTGCTTTTCTTATTTGTATAATGTTACCAAGGCATATATGAAATACATTTCAAAGTACAGATATCAGCTCATTTCCAGCTAATTATAATAGGCAAGTGGTGCAGTCAATGGAACACCCGATTTTCTCCCCTCTTTTTTTTCTTTTGGTTGAAGCTTTTGTGATGTTCTCCAGGTGACTTCCATGCATAATGTAACACTAGCAATGCTGTTTGCATAATAAGCTATTTTCTACCACAGAAGCAGAAACATTTTATCACTATAGAGAAGGCTGGGATTATGAATACATTTTCATATAAGTTGATTTATGTGAAAATTACCAATAAATGCATTCTAGCCATAAGTAAAATGTTTGTTCCTACTTAAAGGAGTAGTATTATTTGAAACTTAGGGGGAGGGGGAATGCACATCCCACCAAGAGAAACTACTTTATTAGTGTGATTCAAATGTCAGAGTTCCCAGTTACCTTCTGAGGTATGGAGCTCCCTGAGTTTCCTCCAGTGAAGTCAAATGAGAGTGGAAAATGCTCAGCACTAGATAGAAGTACACTGAATTCCCAGCTCTATGGCATTTCATGAAGTATTGACACTAAACCAAACCTTGGTCTAACCCAATGGCACCTTCTGCAGTCTTCACAACAGTCTTTTGTTGCCCTCTTGTTTCAAAGGCAGCTACGTTTTGGTATTTTAAAGGTTTCCTTTTTAGTCTTTTTTTTAACATTTTTATTTAAATTAAAGCAACACCATCAGTAAGACCAACTCTGGAGCCTCACTTTCCTGCCAGTGCTCTAGGAATGGAACTATGAAGCCTCAGTCCAGCCCGGGAAAAGCAGACAGGCACCAGCAGCTCCACATGCTCGAGTAGACCCCCACCACTCTCATACCCACACTGCAGCAAGTGGAGCAGTGGCATTAAAAATGCCCCCACATGGCCCTACACCCATTTCAGGATCAGCACAGGATCACTGCTCACGTGTTTGGTCACAGATGAAATCTGACCTAGATGCATATAAAGCACCAGTCTCAAAACTGACACCCTTGAGACTAAGCTGGTGCCCTTTGAAGGCAGCAAAATAGAGGGTTTTGGATGTGGCCATTTGCATTGGAGGGTGTCCCAGAACCAATTAATTGCCATTGCAAGTGCATTTTGATGGGCTAGGATAGAGAGGCATTCCTCGGGAACTGCTAGACTTGCTCCTACTCAGTGAGGAGCTGTTCCTGCAAAGTACAGGCTGTGAGCAAACCCTGGTCCTCCTGAGCCTGTGGGGACCTCAGCAGAGCTGCCTGGCACAGCAAGGTTATGTCTCAGCAGAGCAGATCAAGCCTCTACCTTTGAAATAATGAATAAACGTACACCTCAATTTTTCAAAGCTATACACTGCTCAGATCTCCTGCTACTGTAAATCAAGGTGGCTTTATTGACACCAGAGGAGTTCTGCTGGGTTACATGAGCTGAATGCCTGATCCAGTGCCAGTGATCAAGATTATTTTTGCTTAGCAGACAACTCACAGAAGAAAACTTTCCTTGCAATATGTCAATTGTTTTCAACTCCACAAAATTAAAAAGCTAACTCTGCAGTTGGAGGGGGATTGACTATTGCAAATGAACGACATAACATTTTTTGCCTGAAACACTACTCTGTAGTTGTAAACATTGCTTAATGTCATAATTTCACTGTAGATTTTGTAAACTTCTGCAAAGCCTCTCTTTGTAGAAATCCACTGATTTCACCTGCATTTCACCAAATAGGTTGGTGTGAATTGTCTTCCGAATACATGCTTATTTTTCTAAATGCAGTCCAGTTTTATTAATTAACTCCTCTCCCTTTCCCCTGCAGATTTGCCTGTGAGGAAAAGCACTGTTCAGTAAACAGCCTTGAGCACTACAAGCCATTCTTCTGTTCAGCAGCCAAGAAAATGCTGTGACCCTTTAGCAGGTGCCACTGAACCTCAGGGGGAAACTGGGCCCTCCACAGCAGGCTCAGCGGTGCTCAGGCTCACATTGCTTGTGGTCCAGCCCTTGCTGATGGCAGGATACACACTGCACTGTGTTTGTGAGAGATCTGACAACACTTCTGCCCCGAGTTGCCTCCAGGCAAAATCCTGCATCATTCATTCCCACACTCTGCTGCTGAGAAGTGCCTGTACCTACCTCTGCTTCTCATTTACATTTGCTTTTAGGGTCACCTTATCGAGCCCAGCTCACTGAGTTTCTCACCTGAGAGAAGAATGTTTCGTATTAAAAGGAAATTAAACCCTTCTCCTCGGAGGGGTATTCCCTGAACACACCCGGAATTCCTACACGACCCAGGCAGCACTCCCGTGCCCTGAAGTCTGCTGCTCAGGCGTCCAGCTCCACACCATTAGCCCAGAGACACAGCTCAGCCAGATCCTGCAACTTGTGACCCATCTTATGCTTTCAGCCCCTCTCAGGTGAGCGCTGCAAGCAACACATTTTGCCTTGGAATCCCTTTTTATGGGTACCACAAATCCTTGCAAGCCTCTCCTGCATGATGTCCCCTTTGTGCTGTGCCTGTCTCTTAGCCTGCTTGGTAGCCCTCCCCACACAGCAAGGAGACTGGCTAGCAGCTGTAAAGGCGACTTCACAAAGCGTCCTTCCCTGTGAGATTCCTGTCTGTTCTCTGTGCTTTGACACTTGCTGCTGGGACTGGTGCTGTGGCAGCTCCACTGGCCCCAGTTGTGGGTCACTGAGCCAAAATCTCTGACATGATGAAGGAGGGGCCCAGGTTACCCTACTGCAGACATGCCAGGCTCTCCTAAGCACAAGGTACCACAAAGAAGTCCTGGATATGTTCCCTCACTCATCACTAAATCTTGGGATCCCAGCATGAGAGTCTGGTTCATCTTCCCTTGTCCTGTTCCTGTGCATAACAAAACTGATGCTAATTCACAAAGTAGCATTGACCCCTATGTTTTCCTATTTTCAATTTAAAAACACTTTAAACTGTATCTATTTTACTGTCGTGAAATACACTGGTTTCTCTTAAGATAGCAACTAGTGTAACTGCTAGAGCATGGTTTCAAGAAATTAAACTAATTCATATTCAGATGAGATGGTGTGGAGACTAAAGGTGGAAAGCAAGCTACAGAATGGGGGTATTAGATCATGCATTCTTAGTTATACATTTACCATATCTATTACTGCTCACTTTTCTATTTTAAACCCTACTAAGTGGAGACTATTTAAATGTACTGCTGTAGTAATAAAGAAAAGGTCAACTCAATGTCTGTCTTGGCCATTAATCAATCTTCCCCATACTTTCTAATTATCTTGATTGCCTGATTGAATGAAGCATGGGACACTGATCATCTATATGTTCCTTGGTTATATCTGCTCTTGGCTTTTTTTTTTTTTTTGAGACAAGAGAGGATTTTTTCATGTAGTGACTATTTTTCAAAAAAGATCACCAACTTCTTGCTCTGATAACCATCTCCTGCGCTGCCTTATCTCCCACCCTTTTCTGGAGCAGTTTTTCAGGCTGTTCCCTATAAAATGTTGAAGTGTCTTTAATCATCTCAGGCAGCAGTTTTGTGTTGGTTTTTCCCCTCCTTTTCAGAAATCTGGGATTCCCAGCATTACTCTTTTTCTCTCTCTCTCTGTCTCTCCCCCCTCTCTGATTATGAATTGCAGCTTTTTGTTTTAAGAGAGAGCTTAATGCAATGCAGTAACACTCAAACACAGGAACGAATTATACACATGAAAAGATCAGATTTTTTTATAGTGATAATTCTCTTTTACTCCTGGGTGTCACATATACATGAGGGACCCCAGAACTTCACCAAGAGCAGCCAGACAGCTTGTTACCAAGACACTGGGGACTGCACAGCACATCTCCATCCCCAGGTGACAGGGAGGGCCTTGTGGAAAGAGTGTGGCAGGGGACATGCAGCAGGTCACATTACAGCCTGCAGACATCCAGCCCAGGGACCGAAAATATATGTGATAAATGGCATAGAGAAAGGGGCAATTGTGCTGCTCCCATATGAGCTCTGGGAGATAGTTTGGTCTCAGTTCGACTACACAGGCTGACAGGAGACCTGCAAGGATGTAAGCCTCATCTTAATTTTTCTGTGCTGAATTCACTGGGAGTTTGAGAGAATGTTTGAAGAATGCAAAAGGGGATCCTTTGGAAGCGTTTCTCACCCCCTTTGATTGTCTCTCCAGATTGACTGAATGAGTCATACAGCCCAGCTCCTTCAGATCTCCATTAATTCCAGGCAAACAAAGCATATTCAACACATCACTGTCTTACTGTGAGGTTTGTTTTTTCCTGTTCATAAATAGTTTGAGAACAAATGTATTCATTGTTTAAAATCTTTGGCCAGTAATTTGGGCAGCCGACAATTTTCTCAAGTAGTTAATGGTGAAAGCTGTCTTCCTTCAAAGCTGCATCAGCAGGCAGCCAGCCTCCCCAGCCTTTCAGTGACAGGCACCAGCAGCCTCTCCAAAACTCTGCACAGCTTGGCCCTTGCTTAAACCACCAGTGGGGTGATGCTTAGGTGCTCCAGCTGCATCTCAACAGCCTGGATCAGACTGAACTTCTCCATCATGATATAAAAAGGGACCTGGAATATTGCTGGGCAAGCGTTCTCCAATTTTTCCTGGTGTGAATGCAGTTTCTGAGAGACAACCCCCAGCTCTTAACATCCCCATTCTTTACACACTGACACCCCATAAATCAGGGTAATCTCCCCAGCAGCCCTAGGGCAGTGGGATGAAGCTGGGGGAACCTAAGTCTGCATTCCCCAGTGCAGCACCAGGATCCTCAAAGCTGGGCTGAGCCAGCTGGCACCTTTCCAAAGCAGATACACCCTCGGGTCCTGAAAGAGGTCAGCTGAGATTGCTGGATTGTCACACTCATTTCTCCTCCACTTGTCCATACTTTAATGGCAGAAACAACCCACAATGACACCTGAGTAGCTCCTGCTGCCCAGCATACCCTAAGTCTTGGTGCTTCCCTGCTCTACACATTAACCACACA
Source organism: Chaetops frenatus (assembly GCA_013400775.1). NCBI lineage: Eukaryota > Metazoa > Chordata > Aves > Passeriformes > Picathartidae > Chaetops > Chaetops frenatus. The sequence continues at coordinate 258,069 of VZTR01024627.1, read as the reverse complement.
GCAGGTGTACACATATCTCTGCCCTGAAGATCTAGAGAGCCTGGCAGTATGATTTTCTTTCTTCTCTTCCTTTTGTTTTTGGAGCATTTTGTTGGAGCCAGCTACAGATTTTATACATTGCAGAGCCACACTGGCAGCACTTGCAGTACCTTGGTAGATGCCACCCCTGGCAAATGGTGCACTCTACTAGAAATAAACAGTACAGCAAGGTTAGCATGGGTTAAGAGAGATTACTGTTGTATGACGGTCTTATTTCCCAGTCTTCCAAAGACAACCCAGCAGTGATCAATGAAACAGTACCCCTAATGGAGAATTACTAGCTGCAAAATTACAAACTTTAGATTCAGTAATAGTACATTCAGGCAATATTTACATGACAAATAAGAAAAACCTCTGCCAGAAGAATCTTTCATGTACTTGTCTGGCTTTATCACTCAGCTCACAGATTTATCTTGCATTTAATCATATTGCCCTTCATGTGCCATGCAGTAGCCAAAGTACTAAGATATCCTTAATCTCTCTGTATCTCATTACAATGCTAGACAATGGTTTTGGAAAACTTTCTGTTAAGTATGATATATCTCAGCTGCATAAAGTGTATGCTCAAAATTCATACATCACATGGAATAGCACTAAAAATTCTAGGACCATCTTAAAAGCAGAAGAACTGGATAAAATGATGCAGAAAATACAGAGTGATGGGTAGGTAAAGTGTTATTAATAGATCATAAGGACAAATGAAAAATATCAAATGCAATTTCATTTAATAAAGAACACAGAGAAATGCATATCAGTAGGTCTGAAGGCATAAGACTTGCTTTTTAAGTTGTATCCTTCCATCCTCAGAAGAGGGCTCCATGATCATCTGTTTAGGGCAAGTATAATTGAAGATAAATCACTTTGTTTTGTTTTTACTATCTAAATTTGTAGTCAGTATGATGTAACATATTTTCAGGCCAGAGGAACATGACACAATAAGTCAACAATATTTATAAAGGTTATTATTTACTCAATTAAATCCATATCAGCTTTAGATCGTAGATATTCAGCACCGCATAATACTGGGTCCTTAGTTGCACATGATTGTTGTCATACCTTGGTGTTAAAACTGCTCATCATCTGCCTGCATTTACAAGTGGAAATCCCTTTAGAGAAAAGTAAGTGTGAATAATGTTGTTGCTGTTGTTGTTGTTGCTATTATTATTATTATTATTGCTATTATTTTAGCCTCATCTTGATGGGGTTTTACACTCTGAAGTGTATCAAGTGGCATTGTGAAAGTCGAAGTCTCTCGAATGACTGAATTTGGGATGCTGTATTATACTGCAAATAGCTGGCAATTTATTAGTTACACATTCCATTTAACTACACCAGTTTCTGTGTATTTTAAGATCTCTGCTTTTAAGTCTCTCTAAGACCCCTGTTGTTTCAATTACTTATCACTGTGGCCTGCGGTATCATTACTGTGCTGAGGATAATAAACAACTCCTCCTATTTCTGCTGCTGGAGCTGTGACTAACTTAGCATGATCAAGAAGCAGCATTGGATGGAGAAGCAAGTGCCATATGGTAGGTGGTTGGTCCTAAATCATATTCTGCTCTGCCAGCTTTATTATGTGGTCTGGGGCAAACCTCTAAACCTTACTTTTTGGAAGAGCTGAGCACTATACGAGCCCACATTTATTGACTACACAAGATCAGATAGTGGTTTTGAAATCACATATCCTCTGCTGTTTCTTTGCTGTAATAGGGTTGAGGTCTGTTGTTAGGAATAGCAGGAGTCTATTTAACACAGCAAATTTAGAAATGCAACATTGGAGGAGTAAGCATCAGAGCCATTCCATTTGCATTGCAGCATGGAGCTGGATGTCAGTGCATGTTCTGATGGGGGAGCTTTAGCACTTAGGGTCTGAGATGTTTGTCTTCTCACATGAAGTCACAATGCTTTGCTGAGTAATGCTTTTGACAACTACCCCACATCCCTAACGTTCCCTTTAAAGTTTGGATACAGTTTCTCCTGGCTTTTCTTGTGAATGTCTTATTAATGTTCTCTCCATAGCATATTTTTATATTCTCTTACCCCGTACCAACATTTGACCAATTTAAAACAGAATTTAGGTAATGTAACCTCTGCTAACTTTTTATAACCTGGTTTGTTCTGGTGATTTAAAAAGTCCTTTTTTACAGGAACTTTGTCAGCCCTGAAGAATGTTTTAGTTCAGAGTTATCTGTGTCTATGCATCATTTAACTTAAGTCAGTTTTAAGGGAAAAGAATTACGTCATATTTTATTTGCTTACAATGCAACAGAAGTTATATATTATGAGCTTTTTCCTTTATAGAAGAGTAGAAAAAACACTCTCTAAACTCAAAGTTCATACAGAATCCTGCTCTTACCATTCTTGCAGTCACATCTTTCAGCTAATTTATTCCCATTAAGTCTAATGTTACAGACAAAAACTGCTTTGCAAACATTTAATAGATTCTATCAGTCTGAAAAAACGAATCCATAAGTTCCTGCCTCTTTAAATATCTTTGTTTTGCCCCAGATATTCAAAATCTCTGGTTGTTTTCTCCTGCAGGTGGAAGACTGTGAGGTCTTAGGCACTTGAACATGGTGCTTTTCCAGGGTTTTTGTGGTCAGACTAACTTGCAGACTTGCTGACCTAAAAGTGGCTTTACCATCCTAAAAAACCCAGACACTTCAATAAGAAGGTTCAAAACACATCTCCAGTGCTCCTCTATCTGTGTCCAAGCATGGCCAAGGTTTGATCATATTGCCTGTACCCCATCTTCCACCAACAACTCTGAAAAGAAACTGCCTTGCCCCATCATACTGCTGCCTCAGGTGTGTGGACTTTTCTCTCCTTACGAGATTGTAATTCCTCTCACACTTACTTTTCCCCTCTCTGCTTGAAAATCCTATTGTATGAGTCACTATAGCATGGCAGATGTAAACATCAAGCTTGGTTTTCCCCACATACAGAAAGCTCCTCCCTCAATAAAAACTAAACAGCATTTTTTATTTTGCCTCACCCAGAGGAAATCTTGAGGTGTTACATATAGATCTGCATTACAGAAAGTTACAGACATTTTACAAAATACAAAATGAAGAATTCAGGTCTTTTGAAGTGAAAATTTGCACTGTTTTTATGTTGCTTTATCTGCAAAGGCATCACTCACATGTTTCATAAAGTATCATTCATTTCCTAAAAATAACATTTGTATATGCTAAATCTTCTAATTGTAGATTATTTGGTGTCAATTATACATAATACCTAGCTATCTGTCAAGATTTCCTCAAAATCTAATTCCCAGAACTAATAATTCATGATCTTCAATTATGCAAAATACTGACTTCTAGACCCAACGAAGGGTGAAATAACAGACCTTAAACCTCCAGTGGAGCAACACAGTCATTTCAGGCCTGTCAGGGAGTAAAGGAAGGACTGTTCTGCACTCTGGGAAAAGAAAGGACTATTTCTTTAGAAACCCAGTGAGTTTTTAGTAACAATTGTTTAATGAACCTCATTAGCATAAGAGAAAGGCTCTTGGTGGAAATGAATTAGAAGTCACAGTGCAGGTGAGGGAGGCAGATAATATATGCAAGGTAAATGGAATTGATTGTGAATATGGTGGATCACATGGCTGTCATCTCCACAATTTCTGTCTGATACTCACTCCCATGTCATAGGAAAATGGCCCTGTTTCAGTTTTCTCCTTTTTGTGGGAGCACAGCCTGTACCTGGAGAGTGTGTCAACTCCTTTGTCCCTTTGGGCATCTCTGCTCCAGAGCTCACAGGGCTGCTCACCATCACTGGCTGGCCCAAGGGCACTCCATCCCAGCCAGCAGTGGACTGTAACCATCTCTCCATCAGCACCTGTCCCTAGAGTCAGGGAGAGAAGACTCTGAGGTACAGATATACATGCCTCAAACAGCTGAGAAACATTGAGGATGATTCAGCTGTCCTCTGCTCTGTGCTTGAAACACCCTGTTCTACAGATCTCAGGCAACATCCTTCTTGAGTGGGGAGCAGTGAACAGGAATGGAGTCTTACAGGGACAGTCCTGCAAAAATTTTAGGCTGGGTTATTGATGTGCACAGAAGCATCTCCAGTAAGGAGTGGTTCTGAGGATGGCGTTCACAGCTGGTAAACAAGGAGTCAGTCACCTCTCCTTCCCTTGTGGCAGGGATCCCAAATGTTGGGTATTACTGTCACCATCATCATTATCAATTTGAATGGAAACTCTGGTAACTGTGATGCTTTGAAAGCGTGGCTAGCAGAGGCTGTTTGGAGAAAGAACAAGAAAAATTAAATGAGCCCTTCACAGGTAGATCCTCCCAGCTCCTAGTCACCAACAATTAATGACTGCTTGGCATGGGCAGTGTACCTGTAGCTCACATGTAACAGTCAGCAACAGCCCTATTGTCTGTACATTTCTCTGGTATCTCTGGATGCATTATAGTCTGGATCTTCTCAGAGTCTATGGTGCTGTGTCCATGTGTGTGGTATGTAAAATAAGCGTGTTTTAAACTTGCTAGTTGAATGACTGGTCCCCAGCTTTTACAGTTGAAGGAGTACTGAATCATCATTCTTCATTCACCTCTCCTACACCACTCATTCCTTTATAACCCCTTGTTAAAACACTTTCCAGGTATCCCTTCTCCAGAATGACAAGTCCTTGTTTATTTGCAGTCTTTTTATATGAAGGTGAAGCTGAAATCTCCCTAATGAACCTCACACTTTGCAAAATGAAAAAAAATGTAGATATTATACTGTATAATCTGAGAAATAATATTTGATCATGTAATTAGACTGTATCATAGGCAAATGCACTAGGGAACAGAGTTAATGTTGCATGTACAACCTTAATTTTATTTCCTGACTTTTAAATGCCGAACTAGGCAACTTTAACATTTTCTTAATGCAATTTTTGTATGGAATATTATATAGGCTGTTACATATGCATGCATCTTGAAATCTGGAATACATTAGGCTGTAACACACGGATTGTGGCACACACTTCTGAGTACTGGATGTCGGCACTAGTCTTGACTGGCATCAGCTCAAAGTTACACAGATCATTTCAGAGGGCTGGTCTCAATGTTTTTGAGTGTCACTGCCCTGTTGTTTGTTTGGTATTTTCTGTAAGTCTTACACAGGAGGGTTACAGAGAATTAGCTTGAGAAGCCTCTTTTTTAAAATGGATTTTACAACCTTCTTTTTACAAAGCTAGCCTTATTTGAATATTTAGGCTTCAGCAACTTAAGAAAAAAGTATGTCCTTAGAAGCTTTAAAAACTATGAAAATGTCAGAGGATAGTATAAAAACATAAAATAATTTTCCAAATGTAATGACACCATGGCTTTACTTCCTGATCTCTGCAGACCTCCCTGGGTATGAAGACAGTACAATAGAAAGCTAAGAATTTCCCCTTTCAAGTGGTAAGTGTAAGAAGTCCTTTTCTAGCTACAAAGGGCTATAAGACGACTGACTTCAAGGCTGACTTGTAAAGGATTAGACACTGTCCTTTCTCCATCTTGTTCCACACTGTAATGTCAGGGTATCTCTGAAGCTATATGGTAATTTTAGAGGTTAGAAGAAATACTTTGCAAAGACAGAGTACTGAGAATACTGAGTAGGGTAGATACTGGGATAAACCAGAACACAGGGATGATTGATGTAGCTCATCTAAATAATTCAATATTCAGTCATCAAATGAAAAATAAAACACACCATACATGTATTGTCATGAATTTGTGACACAAAATTGTACTGTTGGACATAGGGTTTTATTTCCCTGGTCAAAGACACCTAATACGTGTCAGGATTACAAAAGTTTAATATCATATGACAAGAGCAAGTTATCTACTGTCTGCAGAGGTTACTGTTGAAGAATGTCACCATGGACTGGATGGAATATACCACTAATAAATCACAGCAATGTTCTTCCAATAGACTAAGTGATTTTTGAAAAGGGCAAAAAAAATCAAATAACATATTCAGCTAACAGGATTTGATCAGCCGATCATCTAGTGAATATTAAAAGAGCTGATCTGATGAATAAATTATTCAGTTGAAGCAGGCAAAATTAACAAATTGTGTATTTGCTGAACAACAGCTAAACCATTCAGCACATATATAATTAAATATTTATTCATACATATTTATAAATAGTTCTTACACTTTTTTTTTCATCCAGGCTAATAAAAACTCTCAACTCTTATTTTCTTTCTTCTGAAGGAAGTGGAAAGAGCCTGTCTTCAGAAAGCTTGATCTCAGGTCAGCATCTCATTGAAGCCAGCTTCATTTGCATTTTTAATCTATGTAAGTGAACATGTGAAAACTTAAATGTGTGTCAGGTTTTAATATTTAGTTTTCCAGCTTTCTGGATGCAAGTGTTTCAGTCTGCAAGTCTGCAATTGTAAAGAAAAAAAGGCTATGCTCATGCTTTTGTTAGATGTACTGGGGCAATGTATTTTCATTCAAACCTGGGCTGTCTTTTTTGATACTTGGGTTTTCCAGGCGCCACAGTATCTTGCTTTCATACATATATATGGCTAGAAAACCAAAATTTCTTTGGAAATCATGGTCTACTCCATCATTAATGGAGCTGACCAGAGAGGATTTTTTCCCAGCAAAATAAAACTACAGTAACCATAGTATTAAAAAGTAAAAGTGGTTGAAGTACAGAGATAGAAAAAAAGAAATAAAAACCCACAAGCTCTTTTTTCTTAACAAGCTAAATTCTACATAAGTGAATTTATTGTAGAGGGACAGCAATAAATACTGTCTTCCTTACTTGCTTGAAGAGCCACTGTTCTACCAGCTGGGAAGATTTTCATAAATTTTTTAAATGTTAATCCAGATTAAAATAATGTAAGTTATCTAAATTCTGATCTCATCTAGACTACCTAAGGATGGCAGAACCAGCATCAAACCCAGTAGATACTTCCAAGGTGAATGGCTGATATAATACTTCCTCAATTTTGAATTAGGATTCAGAGATAGAGCATTAGCTGAAGTTAACTCTCACCTCTCTGTTGTTATCAATGGGTAAGTGCTTCTGTTGTAGGTCACAAACTCCCTGTCACATAGCAAAGAAACAAGAATATAATAATAAAGAGACTCAGGATATAAAGAGATTCTCATGACAGAGTAATCACAAAAGTATAGCTGATGGATGCTCAGGGTATTCTCATATTATTATCTGAGACAACCAAACACATCTCATCAATTTTTTTTTCCAAGTCCTTTGCATTTAAACAAGCAAAAGCATACATTTTTGTTGAACATTACTTATTTGAAGTGCTGCTCTGAGAACATCTCTGGAGGTCTTTTGGTAGCAACTCATCTGTATGTGGAGAGCCAGAGGTGGGTGATGCATCAGGTGAACTCCAGCCTCTGCAAACACAGCATCTGTGCATTTGCCACGGAGCAAACATGGTTTCAACCTTTTTTTTTCTCCTAAGCAAATGTAGCTTGTGGAGGACACATTCCCAATCATAAAGACTTGCAGGGTAATGAAATTCCTTCTCACTTGAAGCTGCAGCAGTCTCCTGGACCTACTTCCACAAAATTTTGCCTGTTTGTGCTGTTGCCCTTTTCCCCCCACTTCTATTAATGTGGAATTAAATTTGGTTTATGTTTCAAAGTTTTTTGAACCTCTCACAACTGAGCATTTTGTGGTGCACCAGTCGGTGTGCAATTGAGGTTTCAGGAAACTCTAGGTTTTTCCCATCACTTTCTTCTTTTCTGGACTTCTAAGAAATTATTTTGCCCCCAGCTTTCTAGGATCTCCCACGGGATTACTAGTGCTTCTTCTACATTATTACTAACATAGAGGAAGTCCTTCATTTCAATTCCAAGAAGTGGTTGAACTCTGCATTTAAGGATGCAGAGAAGCTGTTGCCATTATTTCATATAAGTTTTAGGAGCTGCCTGAGAATGGGATAGTGATAAAGGGAAATGCAGGAAAGAATTTGCACCCTTCAGTTCCTGGGCTCTCTTTAAAGCTGAGAAAGACATCTAATATGGGCTGAAGCCTTACTTCAGCAAAGACTCACCTGTCATTCCCATGCCTCCATCACTGTTGGTATCTTCAGGCATCTTTCAGGCCTGTGTTTTTTATCAGATTAAGCTGAATTGACTCTGCTCATTAGACACTACAAAGTGTGATCATGTGTATCCTATTGTGCTTAAACCACAGTCAGGTTCCCCACCTAGATCAGTTTAAGGAAGCTTCTGCTTCCAGCTGTTTTCCTCTGTCCATCCCATCTGTGTTTTCATTGTAACTAATGTGCACAGCTTGCTTGACAAAATTTGACCATATTTTTGAACAGCCGCCAAGCTGTGTGAGTGCTGGGCCCAAGTGTAACACTGCAAAGTGTCGGTGAACCCTCTGCCTGGGGAAATCAACCTTTTCTACTCCAAATGAGTTCTAGCTTAGTGCGACTTCTAACCTGCAAGGACCACCTTTTTGCAAGCCTGGACAACAGAGATTGGAAAGTCCATGAAGGGCAGGAAGCAGCAGGACCAGTGAGAGTCACTCAGGTTTAGTCAAGAATCTGGGTCCCAGCCTGTGGAACACCAGCTCTGCCTTTAGGTGCACAGCCTGCAGACCCCTCAAGATGCTGGTCTCAAAATGCCAAGTGCTGCCAAATGAGGACTAAGCGTTGCAAAGAGCAGCTATGCATTATAGAGCAACTCTACATTGTGCGGTGATGACCAAGACCAAGAGAGAGCAGCAAGCTTGGGCGAGGCCTAGGGCAAGAGCTAGCGCTCCAGAGAGGTGAAGCTGTCCTAGAACACTCCAACACAGACAGTGAAGATTTTTTAGGGCAGATGGAAGTTTGGACTATGTTACGTCATTTGTTTTATCCGTGATGTATTTCTAAAAAATTCTCAGCAACAAGTTTCTCCCTGCTTGAAACCACTTTATGTAAGCTATCTTTAATTAAAACAAGCTTTTCCATGTGTCCACAATTGATTCCTTAAAATATTAATAATTTTCCCTACATTGGGTATCAGAGCCATTACTTTTTCCTGTGTATCCTTTAACTATATTTAAATAATTCATTTATCCATTTTCCAGCCCTCAGAGAGACTTGGGATTTCTTTTACACCATATGATCCTATTTAAAACAGAGGATATTTCCTCCTCCTAAAGTTATAGGATATTTTATTTCTTTCCAGTGTTTACTAAGCATAAGAAACCAGTTAGCAACCATTTTATTAAGACACAAATGTAGAATGGAAATATGTGTCTGCCTGTGTATAAATGCCCTTCCCACTGCTCATCAGTCTTTCACTAATTAGAAAGACAGAAATATTTTAGAACCAATTAATGTCACGGAGAAACATTCCAGTGATTCTCAAAATACAATGTAACCATGATAGATACATTTCAATTATTTCAAAGTGTTTTCGCAGTACACTGAGTAAGCATTAGGGAAAAGAAGGGGCTAAAAGCTGCACTGCTTGGCTGATGAATCTCTGACATAGGATGTGGATTAAGGTTTAAGTGAGACCAGCAGTACACATTATCCCCCAAAAAGCTCCTGAGTCACCTGATTAAAGTGCAACCTTGACAAATATGCACAGCATTGTCTCTCACAGTTGGAATCACCAAAGAGGCTAAAAACAGCACCGTGAGCTGCATAATCTCTAACCTCAGGGGACAACAAAAACAGAGAATTGCTGTGTCAATCTCATTTCCTTGTTAAGCTCATTATCATAAATGCAGGCCTTTGGTTTTGAATGCCACACTTCAATAACATCTACCTATCAACAGCTGCTGAAATATTGAATTCCACAGTCATCTTTTCCTTTTGATGCTTTCCCTTTTGTTTCTTTATCCATAAACATGAGCAACTGAGCTAAACTTAAATTAACTAGCCGGGGTTAAATGTTTAGGGCAGCAAATTATGGCTAGCCTGCTTGCAGAGTGGTTTAGATTACAGAGGAGAGTTGCCAATCTCGGCTCTCATCATGCACTCCAAATGTGCAGAGCAATATTGGCAGTTCATGGCCAAATCCTGCATGCTTTAGTTATCACAGGAGCACTGCTCCCGTGAATAAGTGGAACAAGATTTAGCCCCTGCTCAGAAGATAGAGATGAATCACACTTTTATTCTTTGAGTACCTCACAGTACCTTCAACACAGACATGTTCAGTGACTGATAGCCTGTGTCTAGATTGGGTATTTTTCTATATACTGACAAATATTTTCTTTGTGATGATTTCTAGGAGAAGAGGAGTATATACTGCAGCGATGTTGGGTTTCTTATTTTTCATTGTGCCCATTGTCTTTGTTTTGATTAGGTTTTTTTCCGAGGGTCAGTTACTTCCCATCATTTTTCTGCCTAGAGTGCTCTGCAATAATCCTGTTACAGATCTCCAGCCCTTAGTGTCAGTGAAACAGTGAAAACTTGAATCAGTAAACAGGTAGGGAAAGACACAACCTTCTCTTCAGGGTCAAATCCCAAGTCATGGCACAGTCTAAGGGAAATGAAGGTGTTCGGCTTTCTGAAAATGAGCTGCTGGTATCAGCTAAAGCTTTTTTTTTGGTGGATCAAGGTAAAGGCTGTGTGTTAACTGTTTTCATCCAGTGTACAACCAAACTGGGTCTGTAATTCAGAGTTAAATGTTTGGTTCATAATAATTTCATGACTGCGTGCTGAGACCACAGGGGAGCAGTAGGCTGTGCCACAGGGAGCTGCCATGGAAAAGGGCAGCACAAACCCACTCACAGCAGATACATTGGCATCTTCCATACTTTGAGACCATCACCTCACCCAGCCTGCCTCTTTGCCAGTCCAGGGCCATGCTCCTCCACTCCAAAGGCACATAGTCCTCCTGCAAGAGTGACTGCATACCTGTACAGAGCTCAGGAACAAAATGGTATTTCTTTAGAAAAGGACATTCCACAAAGGAAAAGGTGGGACCAGCGCGGTTAAACACTTTTATATCACAGGAACAGGAGCCCATTGGATTAGGCACAAAACACAATCTTTTGGCCACAACACCAGAGTCCCTCCTCTGAAACTCAGGGGAAGACATAAAAGAAAAGATGGGGAGACATAAACAGATTTTTTAGGTCTACATACCCAAAAGAATCACTGAGAGCAAACCAGAGGAAAAGCCAAGGTTTCCTAAAAAGAACTGAAGTGATATTTTGGTGGTGATGAGCACTATCAAAACCTCAGGAAATAAATTCAGTGCATATTCCATTTTCCATACAGACGGAGTCCCCACCTCATTTCAGTGGCTTTGAGCCCCATTAACTCCAAATCTGCTTCTCTGTTCCTGTCCATGGAGAGCCAGCCCAGCGATCTGCCTGGACCCCAGTAAAGAGGGAGGCTTGGAGGACACGACCTGTCACCTCTGGTTTTCTCTGTCTGTACAAGGCTCTTGTTGGGCAAGGATTGCTTCTTCCATAAGGACCTGAGAGGTGGACATCTACAACAAATAGTAGAGAGCTCTATGAATGTAGTTGACACCCGAGAAAGAAATTTTGGGTTGTTTATTTGAATCGAACTATTAAGAGCCTAATACTAACTTTATACAATTTTAGTAGTGACCTCTGATAGCTGCTGTGGCAGAGGCCAGTCAGATGAGACAAGGTAGAGGACACATTCATTTAATTTCTGAGTGGGAACAGCTTCTCTCACACATATTTCCAGCCTTTCTTTTGCATTACAATACTTAAAAAAAAAAAAAAAAAAAGCACAAGTGATGAGACTCCAGAAACAAAGAGACTTATGATTGATTTTACTTAGGTAAAACAGTGATTTCTATTACATTAGCCTTTACTTAGATGCTTTTGGCTGCTACAAGGAATCGATTTATTCTACTTGTCAAAAAAATCAAAACCAAATCCAGCCCAGATCCTGGTACACCCTGCATGAAAAGAATGCCTGGCTTGTAGAACTTAGCTCCACTTTTCTGCTAAAATGGGCTGAAGACTGCAGGAGTTAATTATCATCAGCAGAGAAGTGTTGCATTGCATTACCAGAGAGGCCAGCTCTGACTAAATAAAAAAAGCTGAAATGGGAGAGTGATGACCACAGTACGTGGCCAAAACGGCACATGATGACAGAGGAATCATTTCCCGCTGCCACCACTTAAATACAACTAAGGTGTTCCACAATTTTATTTCCACAAGCCAGAGGGTTTATTGTAATCCTGATAAATTATAGCAACAGAAGCAGGCGAGAAGTGGGACAGAAGAAGGGAAATTTTAATGCAAAATATAAAATTGCTTAGCAGAAAAGAACGGAGAGAGCAAGCAAGCAGTTTGTTATCGTTTATTTTTCTTCAACATATCATTCGGTTTCAGCTGTCTCCCATCTCATCCAGGTCTCCACCATTTCTCAGAAACGTCTCTCGATGGCATCTCATTCTCCTGCTGTCTGTCACCATCGCTTCATTATTTCTTAACTGTCCCTGAAAGGGCCCGGGCAGGCGACAGGGGGAACGTGAGCAGCGGACGCGGGACCAGCCTGCGCCCCAAGCGTCCGCCGCATTTAAGTAGTTTGCAAAAAGCGGGCGGGGGGCGTTGCAAATAATGTTAAATGTGATTAATCTCCCGGATTCCTGGAAATCTGACACGCATGAGTTACAGCGAAACCTCTTTTATTTCGCCATGAAAGGCTTTTGCATAATGAGAAAGAAAATGTCCTCTGTGCCCTAATCAACTCTGACAGGTCCTGGACTCCCAAATACTTTTATTTATGGCATTATTCATTTCACCCCTAATAACCAGGGAGGCAGGCCCGCGGCTCGCTCCGGGCGGGGAGAGGAGGGCAAGGAGGGAGGGATGGCCGGCGGGCAGCGGGGCTCCGCGCCCGGCCGAGGGGACACAAAGTTTTTGCGGCGGCCGTCGCTCGGCGGGGCGGGGCGGTCTCGTAGCCCGCGACCCCCTCGGTCCGGGCGGGGCCGAGCGGGAGTGGGGGGGCTCCGCGGCCGCTCGTCCCCGGCCCGGCAGCTCACCTGCCCCCGGTGGGGGGGTGCCGGTGGCGGCGGCGGCCCCGCCAG
>VZTR01024627.1:232810-244312 GCA_013400775.1 Chaetops frenatus | reverse complement strand
CCGGTGCGCACCTGCGGGAGGGAGCTGCTGCCGCCGGCGGCGGGGCGGGGGCGGACGGGGGCAGCCCCGGGCCGGCCGCTCAGCCCCGCTCCGCTCCGCCGGGGAGGGCGGCAGGCTGGGGCCGGCTACCGGAGGAGCTGCTGGTAATGGAGAGGCTGCTGACAGAGAGGTGGTGATTTTAACAGAAAGAAAATAGATCGGCTGCTTGCCTGCACCGTTTTCATAAGATGCGGTGACAAACAGGAGATCAAATTATTTGTTATTATTTTTCTTTAAAGGTGTAAGATACCGAGATGTTGAACGCATATCTTTCCTCTAGTGATGGCTTGGAGTTAAAAACCACGTAGATCTTGATATGCAACCTAAATTTGGCATCAGGAAATGGAAAATTGCATCTTTAAGCAGAGTACAATCAAAAATTAATTACAATAAATCCTATATAATTGCATAGGTCATTCTCTTTAATGAGATTTTATTAACCTGACTGTCAAGCTTTTGAGTCAGGCAGATATTTTATCTTCTTCAACTGATAAAAGTGTCAGCTATAAACCACCATATAAATATTCATAAATCTACACATCTGTGGCAGCCTATCAGCATCATTCTTTTGGACATTAAAAGCATTCTAATTACTTTCTGTCTAGCAGAGCTGAAATGCTGCCTGTTATAGTATGTGCTTGGCAGGCATGATTGCTTTTGTTTGCCATCACAAATAGCAGCATCCTATTTTATATACTGATGGTCCAGAATATATTCAGGGTTTGACTGAACAGGATGAATATTATGAAGCACCATCTGGTTTTGATAACATTGGGTATATTAACTCATCTGTTAATTTTTGACACATCATTGATTTATTTATTTAGAAAAATTGGATCCTGTTTTGGTATGTTGCTGTTTGCCTTTGTAACAAATGTGATGACATTTCCTTGCTAAACAGGGAGATACGCTAGTTAATAGGATATACGGCTGTGTTTTAATGCCTGTTTTAGCTTTGAAGTAGCCTTGTGCTGGATGAATTTAGCATGTCTTGTTACAAATAATTCAAGTACTTTACCAAAAAAGTTTAACACTTGAATAGATTAGCCAGAGAATTCACATCTCTGGGGCGTAGTTCTGTGATACATGGCAGAAGGTCATCTTTCTTCATGAAATTGCTTCTTATAAGAAATGCCCAAATGGTGGTATTTAAGTATTCTTTGTGGCCCACAATCAAAACACTGATGATAAATGTGACACCTACATTTCTTTACAGAAGCAGATTATGCCATGGAAAATATTCAGCTGTCTGCTAGATGATGTATGAGGCCATATTCACAGCAAAGCCCTCTGGGCTTTGAATGGGCAGAACTTTGGACTTCCTTTTTCCTGAGTACATTGTGCTGAGCAGGCTTCAGAGCTTGTCTGTGATTTAGTCCTACGCTAAAGAGATTGTGAAGGAACTGCCATTCATGCACCAAAGTTCTTTGAAGTCCCTGTCCCTTCAGCTGCACATTCAGGCTTTACTTTAGGTTCCTAAATGGGTCCCAACTTACCCTTTCCTCAGACTTAAGTGCCAAGAGAAATAGGACAGGAGAAAACAAACCATGAACTTGCTAGAGTGTGTACAAGTGGTATTTTGCACAGGTTGTTACCAGGGGTTGAGAGTTGTTGCCAGAGGTGGCCCTTGAAGGTGGTAAGGGGGCTGGAGCACCTCCCTGTGAAGACAGGCTGAGAAAGTGGGGGCTGTTCAGCCTGGACAAGGGAAGGCTGCATGGAGACCTCACAGCAGCCTTCCAGTACTTTAGGAGGGCCCACAAGGAAGCTCTAGAGGGACTGAAGTGACAGGACAAGGAGTAAGGTGTTCAAACTGAAAGATGGGAAATTTAGGTTAGGCACATGGGAAAAAAAATTACTGTGAGGGTGATGAGGCACTGGAACAGGTTGCCCAGGGAAGCTGTGGATGCCCCATCCAATCTGGCAGGGTTTAAGGCCAGGTTGGATGGGTCTCTGAGTAACCTGGTCTAGTGGGAGGTGTGTGCCCACAGCAAGGGGTTTGGAACTAGATGAGCTTTAAGGTCCCTTCCAATCCAAGACATTCTGTAATTCTATAAAGCAGTAGGCAAGGTTTAGATCTCTTGGGCATTTTAATCCCAGAGGTAGGGATGCTTTGCTGAGCTATGAGCCTGTCCTTCCTGCCTGGTGATAGAATAATACCATACACCTTGTGCTTTGGAGCCATGGCACCACTAAGATCAGCAGGGAGCTGGCTGGGACCCCAGAGTTGTATGTATGTGAGGCAGTCCCATTGTCCAGAGGCTTGAAATCCTCTTAACTGATGTGTCAGCCGGTTTAATAGCACAGGCTGCCTCTGGGGAAGCAGAGCTGGGGTTTTGTCCCTGGAGAGTGGCAGCATTTGCATGAGCTCCATGCACAGTTGGCCTGTACTTTGGCCAGCACCTGTGGGGTCTCTGGGTTCCCCACAGCAGCAAAAGGAACAGGCCCAGAACACCTCTTAGCCAGAGGTTCATCACAAGTGGTGGCTGTTGTAGGGAGGGACAGATCATCCCCTTAGCAGGTGTCCAGCTGCATGTGCATTCTCCACAAGGCAGTCACCATGCCTGTCCTGTACAGCTTTCCCACTTAGTTTATCCTCAGCACTTGGCAGATGCTCACTTGAATAAAGGAATGGAGTGCTGCAGGGCAGCTTTGTAGGGACCCCCGTTTCCTAGGTTCAGTCTCAGAGATACCCCTCTTTTTGCTGGTGCCTTTTCACTTGTGCAGGTAACATTGAGCAAATAGCTAGTCAAACACCACTCCTGTGATGTCAAGTGTTTAAGTTGCTCTGTGCCAGCAACTTAAACACTTAATGCAGTTGATTCTGAAACTTCAGGCATGACATTTCTGGCCCCTTGGGATTCACAGGTCCAAGTTTGCTTTTGAGAGTGGGCACCTCAAGCACAGTCACAACTAACGATGCTTCCGTATTTTTACGGCTTTTTCTAATGGTTAGAGCTCTTCCCAAGAGTGACTAGATTTTCCCTCAGTGGCTCTCTAAGAGACCACACTCACCTCCAGACTCCAGCAGAATTGCAGGAAGAGGGGCTAGGGAAAGGAGGAAAAGCAGGAGTTCTCCACCCAGTGCCGTGGTGAAGAAAAATCTAGCTCGAGATCCCATCATGTGGGGAAAATATCCTGCATGAGAAATGTCATCTTACAATGAGAAATGTGGAGCTGCACTGCAACACAATCCTCTCTCCTCTAGAGATTACTCTGACTGCTGTTGCTACTGTGAGCCACACAGATTCATTCAAAGCACCAGCAGATACCCATTTTCTTCTGTAAAACATCAATTCTTTATTAATCTGTTCAGATTATTTTCCTGGTGTAAAAACAATGTGTATATCTGTCTTTGGTAGCACGTGCATTGAAGAGTACCATAATCCACCTAAGAAAGTTCTTTTCCTTAGGAAAGCGTGATGTAGACCTCACAGTGCAGCTTAAAATTTAGGGTGGGCTTTCATGGAAAGCAGAGGAAGAAGAGCAGAGCTGGTAACACCTGTTAGCAGTGCCAAAAACATGACTTATTTGACATGATCAGTTAGTAAAGCTCTGTCACACCCAGGCAGAGAAACAGTTTGTTCTATGAACAGCAAAGGTGAAGATCAGTGTTTTGACCTTACCTTAGAAATTGGGAGCCCTTATCTAGAAGTAGATTTCTCAGATAAGTACTGAAATGGCCAGGCACTTTTAGTCTTAATCCACTGGATTGTCTCGATGATCTTCATGCAAAATGCCCAAGAAAACATTGCTTAGTCATAGGAGGTGTCAAATGCTCTCAGTTTGTGACCTAAGCACAGATATTTACAGCAGTGGTCATATCAAAAACATGGCAAAGTCTCTATGCTTGTATAAAGGCCAGCTTGAGGTGTACAAGGCTGCTGCCCCAGGATCTCAATTAATAAAAATATTCTAATAAATCAAAAATACAAATAATCAGGTGAGAGGGCTGAGTCACTGCAAGGTGAAGAGTGAGATGGTTGAAATTGCTAAGGAACCTGAATGTCACAGCCTTGCTGAAAATTAAATACCAATTAATACATTCACTGCAGGGGAGAATGTATGGTGTTCAGACCCACTCAATACTTACAAAGATGACTTTTTAAACCAGCTGCCCAAGAATACAAAGGAAACTGTGGAAAAGCCACAACCTGAATCCAGAGCCACTGGGACCAAACACAATGCCTTATTAATAAAGCTGTCTGATCTAAGTACTGAAAAGATCCTTAGGTGTGGGAAAAGCTGAAATTATACCTGCCAAATTTTGCAGACATCTTTTCTGATACATTAGTGTAAGTTATCAGATTGAGTTTCAGACATTTGCTCATACTAAACCCTGTTTTCAGTCTGGCATCTGAATAGCTAAGAAGCTCCCCTAGTCCAGTGTCAATGAGGAAAAGATGTGAAGATGGATGCTGTATCTGGGAGTTTGGTACCTGATTTGCCATATGATAATACCTTCTGGTTGCTTGCAGTCTCAAGTAATCTAGTTAGGAATCCTCATGCTTTTTAGCAATTTAATCCTGTTCTCTTAGCACTTTATGGGTCTTATCCAGCAAGCCCACCTCCAGGCAAATGTCTAGTTAAAGTCAATAGAAGTTCTGTAAGACTAAAGACTCTGGGGTCTGAGACATTGGAATTACATGGTTGGCAAGCAAGGTAATAAGGAGAAGGAATATCACAATAAGACTTTAATAAACTGCTTACGCTGCTTTAGTCAGGTGCAGTGATTTCAGTAGAATCCTACTTTCATAGAAAATACATACATTATATTAATTAAGAATCACAGATTGATGTTTATACAGTAGTAATCACATGAAAACAACTTTTTGTCGTTTTCAAAGTGATTAGACATTGCACAGTGCTTGCATTTCTAATTATAGTCTGTCTGTAAAAGTTGAAATCCCGATTTATACAATATATCCTAAATGGGCAGCATTCGTTTTTATTTTTTTCTCAATAAATAACTATAGTTATCATTCTCATTTAGGGTTGTTGAGACTGTGGTTTATGCACCACTACTGGTGTAGAAGTCTCTCCAAAGCAGAACTTACTTCAGCACAGAGATAGATATTTCCAGAATTCGTGCTGAGAGCATCCCTCACTATTGCTGTCCAACAGTACCCACAAAAAAAGCATTTTTGCATCTCTGGGTTAGCCTTTCAAATGAGCCCTGCTTTGTCATGACTCATTTTTATGTCTTTGGGTATGGGTTGAAGTTAAAAAGAAAAAAACCAGTAATTGCTGTTATTGTGTCCTTGTAGTGGATCTGATACTGAAGATTAAATCAATAATGTCATTTCTGTATAAAATTTCAGTCATATTTTAAACCATTATCACAGTGAATGTGCCTAATGCATTAAATTTTAAACCAAAACTAATAATTATTTTAGTCTTTACCAATGTTAATTTGTATTTTAGTATTCTTTAAAACTAGTAATTTGAATGTCAGGTTACTTTTTGCTGTTTTTAGAATAAGCCATAATATTAGAGTAACATCTCTTATAATAGTCTAATCCCTTTTCAGTTGTTTCATTCATATCTTGTCCCCATGCAACAAGGATATGCAAAGAATAAGTAACTGTTTTGTGAACAGGGACAGTAATGATTAAAATACAAACAGTATAGATGACTTCAGGTCTGGAATCAGATTATAGGATTAAAATGAATGAAAAAACCACTCTGTAGTAGGATTACAAAGTAAAGTCAATATCATCCTGTAATAATTTTAAAGGGAAAATGTGGAAAGAAATAAGGTGAAGAAAGCACATATTGGGGTTGTTAGTGATGCTTGAATTTCCTGATTTCCTTTTGATTTATCAGGTCTCTGCTAGAAAGCTGTCATGTCACCAGGATTCTGTGCTTTTAATTCACATTACATCTGCTGTGTTGTTTTGCAGTTGCATTGATTGTAAGGGTTAAAGACAGCTGGCCTTAGGTGAGTGTAGGAAAAGAGAAGGGGAGGCAGTGAGTAATGCAGGCTACAGAGCACCTGGCACCACATTAGCACCCACTTGCAAAGGGGGTGGCAGTGCCTGTGCATCTCTGCCCTTTGGAGTGTTCCTGGTGTGGACAGAGGGCATTGCATAATGCTTTGGATCAAGGATGTGCTGTAGACATCTGCCCTCGTTAGTCTGAGCCCGTCTGCAGGAGTGTGGTACAGCTGATAAACACGGGGGGCTGATGGCGAGGATGCTCCGAGTGGGGTCTTGGGGCCACTCCAGTCCTTCACACGGGGTCCCTGGGCAATCCCTGCCATGGCCCAGGCAGCCTCATGACCCAGCACTGGGCTCAGGCTTGCTCTGCCCACCTCAGGTTCCTGTTTTTTCAGTCAAGCCCTCAGGAGATCACATCCTCGGGTTTTGTGCTGGGGAGTTCTCCTCTGGCTGCATTAGAGACTGAAAGTGTTTATATGCTGCTTCAGTCCTGCACTCTTTGCAGAGATCTGGGGGATCATGGTACAAATCCAAATCACTGTTGTTTCAAATATGCTTCAGGCCAGCTGTACTGACCTCAGTGTTAAGTAGATTTTCCACCAGACAGTGTATCTTCTGGATCTTGAAGAAGTGCTGTGAAAAGTGCCACCTCTGAAATGGCCTGAATTCTGAACATTTCTATTCTTTATATATGATGAGTGTGATGAGGCTACTGATGAAGTTAAGGTAAATGAAGGTCTGGGGTGCTTAGTCTCATGCATCTGTAGCAGGTTGCCTTTTCAAAAGCAAACGTGTTTGTCACTTCCTAAAAGTCAAGCCTGCCTGAGAAGTGCTCTCCGAAATTGGCAGCGCTTTAACCCACCAGACGTTTTCTTCTTAGGCAAAACGTTAGTTACATCTGTTCAGATACCTCGAGGAACTTACCTCTGAATAAGGTAAAAAAAAGTTCTAAGGCACTGTTTTTACTGGGGAGCCTAACAGGTCATATCATAAATATCTTGGTCATTTTCTGCCTGGATCCAGGCAGTATTAAAGCAGCTTGAGCTATACACATAGACACTGCAGAAGTGAGCCATGCTACTGTGTAGGTGTAGCTCATAGCTGCTATTGCTCCCTCCTGTCACTAGAGGCAGAGCTGACGAGGTGCAGCACAGCATCCCTATCCTGCTTCCAGAACTGAGCTGCTGTCTCTGGAAACTGCTGCCCAACCCTATGCAGAGCTTCCTGATTGTATCCAGAGCATCTTGAAGAACTCTGCTCTCCACTGTGCCCTACTGGCCTGCCTGCAAACTTGTAGGATGCCTTTGCTTGGTTTAAGAAGAGGGGTTTGTGCTTATCACTCTGAGTTGTTCCTGGACATGTCTGGAACCTAGAGCAAAAGGAACAGAAGCAAAGTCCATAGAATTGGGGGTCAGTCGTGTGGAGTGTCCTGTGCCCAATGTCAAACAAGTGCATCAAATACAAAAAGGAGAAAAAACAAAGCTTGGAAGCCTTGTTGGAGAGGAACCAGACACAGGATGAAGGTGTGGTGCAAAGTCCTACAAGTGTGTACAGATAATGCCCTCCAGCAGCTTGAAATAGGCTTTTCCAGAAGTACTTACTTGAACTTTTACTTGTATCAAATTGAATATAATTTGTATTTTCTTCCCCATTTTCCTGACTTATTCCCTCTGAAGGAAGGTGTCAGTAAGCAGTGTCTATCATCACAATGCATTTCTGATTAACAGCAAAGGCACAAGGGCACTCTCAGAATAGAAACAAAGTCAGGATTGTTTTACATCACAGTGTTGCAGAAGTACTAAAGCAGAAGCCATAATTTTAATATGTTCAGAAATGAAATGCATGCTACTGTAAACAATTGTGTACATTCATCTAGCTGCTACTCCCTGGCATAACCTTTTCCATTAGGTTTCTGTGATTCATCTTTTCTTTTGTTGCAGAGAGTCGAATGATTCTGGATGCCTTTGCCCAACAATGCAGCCGAGTTCTAAGTCTCTTAAATTGTGGTGGAAAACTACTGGACAACAATCACTCTCAGTCCATGATTTCGTGTATAAAGCAGGAAAATCCAAATTATAGTGAAAGACAAGACCAATGTCAGCTTGGGAAAATGGTCCATAGTCAGACGTCAGACATTTTAGACATAGAGATGCAGTATATGCAAAAGAAACAACAAACCTCAGCCTTTCTGAGGGTTTTTACCGATTCCCTTCAGAACTATTTGCTTTCTGGGAGCTTCCCTTCTCAGAACACTTCATCAATAAATGATTTTAGCCATTTGGCAGATGTGGATCCGCTTTCAACCTCTCCAGTACACACTTTAGGTGGATGGACATCTCCAGCAACGTCGGAATCTCACGGTCATCCATCATCTTCTACACTTCCAGAGGAGGAAGAGGAGGAAGAGGAAGAAGGTTACTGCCCTCGGTGTCAAGAGCTAGAGCAGGAGGTAATTTCATTGCAGCAAGAAAATGAGGAGCTTCGTAGAAAGTTGGAGAGCATTCCAGGTAAATAATCCCCTGCCATGTAATGTTGTCATTCAGTGATAAAAATAGTTTGGGTAATAGTTTATTTCAAGTTCTAGTAATTTCTTAAGGTTGCAATCATAGTAATCAAACACTGGAATTTGTCTCCAGCCAAAATTCCTATAGCAGTGCCCAGTGGAAAATTATCTGCTGATACTCATCTATATGAATCTTGAGTCCTACACTAGTAAGGTGTGTTCAGGTGGGGATGTACTTGTAATCCCAAATTCCAAATATCAGGTGGTTTGTCACGGTAATTGCAAACATATGTTTTCATAACTGCTTATCTGTCTTGTTTTTTAAGTAACATTGCAGCTCGTAAACCTAATTCCCTTTTGGGGCTCCCTTTTTTGGTTACTTAAGGAAACTATTTGATGTTCATCCATAGTTATACCTGAAATAAATTTGGCTTTTACCTTGAACAGTTTCTCTTAAATTGCTGCTGGCTTAGTGAAAAGCATTAATACATCTCCTCCCATTCATCTTCAAATAAATTCTGGAAAAAAAAAAAAGCCTAACAACAACTTTTCCAGTTCAGCAATACCTAGAGGGCACTGGGAGAGAGAAAGAAATCAACTAGAAACTCATTCTGTGACAAGCTTCTCTTGCTCTTTAAACCTAGGACTTCTCACTGTTAGGTGAGCTGGATACTTGAAGAGTGGTATGGGATAAGAACAAAATATCTTGGACCTGTATTTTTAAACTTGCAGCACAGGAAAAATACACCTCAAGTAGTAATACTAAAAGCAAATTGGAATTTAGCAAAGAAAAGAAGCATACAACCTGCTTCTGACATGTATAAACACTAGGGAGCTGCACCTTTTTTACCTGAATTTGAGGTGCTTAGGGTAGATCAATGAAAAGTTAATTGAACTGATCTATGAATGGCAGAAAAGCATATATAGTACATCATGAGCTCCCAGAGAGAAAATATTTCAAAGCTGCTAACTATACAGAAAGGAAGAAGGCAGTAACCAACTACTGCTCCAACATGTAGAGGCAGTTGCAAAATCTGAGCAAAATGCAAGCAGTAGTCTTCATAATTCTTCTTCCCAGCTAACAGTGATGTACTATGCATTATTTATATCACATTGTGTTTTTCTTTCGTGCATTGGTCCATAGGGATACTGGCAAATCCCATAAGCAGCATTGTTCAGTGCAAAGAAAACCCAAAGTTTAGTGTAACTCCCTCACCCCTCCCAAAAACACGGAGTTACCATAACTCATGCTCTCTCACTGGTTTCAGCAGTGGTTAGTGCATCAGCTGGTGACACTGTGTGGCAAAGGGAATTGTGTGGACTTCAACTCCTGTTGAGTCCTACCTTTAGGTGTGTAAGACCAGAAACGATCCTCTAGGGTCTGTAATCTGACTGACAGCTTTCATTCAGTCCACTGTAATGAACAGAGTAGTTTTTTTGACTTTCACTAATGCATAACTTTTATTTGACTCAAATAGTATCTCAGAAGGCCTCCAGTTGCTGGTGAGCAGCAGCTGTATCTCTTACCTGACACTTGGTTCCAGTGCTTAATTACACTGGTGAAAATATGTGCCTTGTTCCCTGCTTGACTACCTGAAATCAGCTTTTAGCCATTGACTTTTATGCTTTGCTCCACCAAATGAAGTGATTTATAGGTCTTGATACCTCTTCTGATTGAAGGTACTTACAGACTAAAAGCTGACTTAATTTCCATTTTAAATAAACAACGCAAACAGACCTGTTTGAGACTCCTCAAATTACTTGACTCCTTCTTTGTAGCTTTTTTCTCACCTTCTGCTAATTTCCTTAACATTTGGACACTGGAAATGCATGCAATATGTTCCTATGAGCCTGATCAAAGGTGAATAGGCTCTTCACTTGCACTCGTGTTTTCCCTGGTGGGTTGTGCAGCTGAGCTTCACTTTTCTTCCTAAAAGTGCACACTTTGTATCTGTCTGTGTTCATGTACTAAGTGTTCCAGATTGCTCTGACTGTCCCACTTGCCCACTGTTTGCTGATTTGTCAGTTTTTGTATCACCCAGAATTTTTCTAATTGTTTTTAAATTATCTTTGTGATACCGGTTAGCAATGTTGAATGGTATTGAGGGTGTTGTTAGTCCCTGTTGGACTTTTCTAGAAACACATCTATTAATGATGATTCCTGCAGTGACAAATGTTTGAGATGTCAGTAGCAGCTTCCTAATCTATATATGTTCCAGTCTGCTGGTGTTGAGTGTTGCTACTTTTGCAATCAGCTAACTCATGGTAGTAAGTTAAGTGCCCTTCAAGAGTCCAGGTATCTGATATTGTTCAGCCCAACTCTTTCAAGTGAATCTATAAGCTTATCATAGAATGGCAATCAGGTTAGTCTGGCAAGATCTACTTTCTATAAAGACCATTTTGACTGGAATTAACTGTACTCATCTTCTTTAGTTCTTTGTCATTTGAGTCCTGTTGTGATTGCCTGTATTTTGCTAGGATTAATTCTGGGTTAAGCAGCCAGTATTTACGTGGGTCATCATACTTACCCTTTATCTCCCTTTAAAAGTGATAAACATGCATTATCGTAGTCATTTTACACCCCCCAGGAGTCACAAAACTCCTTGTTAACAGTGTATCAAAGGAAGCAGACAAACATAAAAAATGTGCAAGGCAGGACTTCATCTACCAACAGAAAATCATCATCAGATACATTTGCTGTTTTCTGGTGACAAATACAAATAGATCTGAAGTGGCCCGTGTGTTTGGAGAAGTGTCAAGAGCCACAGAAGCTCCCTCAGATATTGCTACATGGTAGGACAGAGCTCTTCAGGCAGCCACACAGCCACCCCTGATCAAAGTTAATCAAAAATCAACTAAAGGCGATCAACTATTTTTGTCACTAGTGTTCATTTTGCCCCTGTGAGCTTCTACTACCAAAAAAGCTGTCAGAAATTTTTCTGTAACTTGAAATGCCCAGCTCTGTATGTAAACAGAAGCTTGTTCTCTGAGCCTTTTTTTTTTTTTTTTTTTTTCGCCCAGCAA
>VZTR01024627.1:204126-232687 GCA_013400775.1 Chaetops frenatus | reverse complement strand
TTCTCTGAGCCTTTTTTTTTTTTTTTCGCCCAGCAAGACGTTGCAGGCCTCAGGAGGGAGACAGAAAGCCCTCTGCAGAATGTTTCAGTGTTGTCTCCCACCATCTATCAGATCAAAGTAATCTCAGAGTGCAAGCTCTCTTCCCTGCGCGTTCATCCACCTCGTGCAGGGCATCCGATGGGCCAGGGAGAGAGATGAGCGTGGCAAAGAGGCAACCAAGGTGGCAGCCAGGTGAGCATGGAGGCTGCCACACTGCCTCCATCCAGACACTGGAAGAGCAGGATTTTTTTTACATAGTGGTTTCTCTTTTCATTCTTGGGGGAGCTAGTGCAAAGCTAGTGCTGGATGAGGCTGGCAGGGGACCCTGTGGGGCGGTGACAGTGTGCACCATGCCCTCCCCACAGTCCCTGAGACTCCCACTAGCAACTCTACCAGCAGAATATAAAAGCACCAACCCCTCCCTTCTGCTGTATAATATGAATCATTTTAGCCTTCTCCTGAAATACTTTGCATTTCTTTTTTTTTACTTTCCATATGAAAAAGCCCTTTTAAAATCCATGAGAGTTTGCAATCTAAAAATAGTTGCCGCTATACATCTCTGCCTCGAGCTTTGCAAAGCAAGGCTCACGAAGAGACTACCACGAAAAAAGAGTGTTTTCTCAGCAGATGTAAAGGCAATGACACTTCTGTCTTTTTAAACAAATATTACAGAAGACATATCGTCCTGTAGCTTTTGGACACAGAAAATGAGATTGCTTAGTTTTCAGGACTCTGCCCTGTTGCTGTGGAAGCCCTTCAGTTCTGAAGGATCTTTTTGCCTGTAGCCTAGCATCACTCTTTGGCAGATCACCACTGGAGAGAAATGATTACATGGGTAAAATATTCCATATATTTTGGTTGCTGGCTGGGTAGATTTTTTTTTCCTCAAAAAATATCCATTTGATTTGACTGAAACAGTACTTAAATTTGTGTGAAACCTTAATTGTTCCAGCTGTAGAATAAATGAAGAAAACTTCATATATCAGTGCTTGGGGTTTGGAGCAGTGCAACTTCTTTCAACTTGTCCAGTTTCCCCAATTTTTTTTTTTTTTTAAGTGGAAAATATTAACCAAACATTTTCAGTTTTCAATTCAACTGAACAGAAGAGAAACATTTTCTTTCAGTGTGTTATCTTGTCTTCTTTTGAAAAATAATTAATGTTTAGGTAATTTCTGGAAGGAGTTTGGTAAACTTATTTTTGGCTCTTTAAGGTTTTGAGATCATTAAGAACAAAGCAAAGTAATCCATTCACATGAGTAGAAACGTGTCTCATAGTTTCTTTCCTCTGTATAGAAATTACTGTGGCTGTGATACTTTCCCAGTAGTGAATTTAAAGACATATTTGTGGAGATGGATGAAAGACCTGGATTTTAACCATGAGGATATTAAACCGTTCTTCATTATTATCAGCATGATTGTCTCACACATTTTTACCTGAAAGGGAGAAAATATTTCCAGGTGATTAAAGCAAAGGCTTATAATAATGAATTAGGGTTTGCCCCCTGGTGCTCCCAGCTTTGCTGCGTGTTTTTGGATAAACCAGTCTGAAAGCAGTGAAAAGATATAAATTAGTAAGATGAAGCAGTGTGTGATAAATACAATTATTATTATTATTATTATTATTATTATTATTACTATTATTACTTTGTTAGCCCAGCAGCAAAAAAGTACTCCAGCAAATAGCAGAGGGATGGGGTGGGAAGACCCCCTCAAATGTTGAGTCCTGTCCACCTACAGAGACTGTATTCATGGTGGCTGGAAGTGGCCAAAGCAAAGTGGGACTTGCAGGTAGAGTTAATATCAACGTAATTGAAAAAAGTCAGACAAGTTTTCCAGGAGGTTTTGTATGCCCAAGGCTTGACTCTTCTTCCTGACTATTGGATGATCTAATAAAAGATATTACTTTTCCCTACAAATCCTGTCTCCTTTATACTTTCAGAGCCTCATGTTTCCAAAGAGCCTACCACAGCCACAGTATAGATAAAGCAGCCATCAAGGGTTATGATGAACACTTTTTCATGTCCTTTTTTTCTTGTCCTTTTTCTTGATGTTCACATTTAACCACTTCTTTGGTTTCCCTTGATGTTTTGGATGTTTTGGTCTGATCTGTGGCCTCGTTCTGCTGTTCAGCTTCAAAGTGTGAAGTTACTGTGAGAAGAGAGAGCCTCGGGCACAGTCACCCCGTGTTTGGCACAAGAACGCCTTTGAATTTGTAGCACGCCTTTGCTTGCCACTGGGGGTGGCAGCTTACTTTGCTAAACCAACCTGAGTACAAAACTTATTGAAACATGTAATTGCAGCAGACCAGGGCTCGCTTTATCTCTTTTCTCTGCGTTTCTGGATACAAACCCACAAGAATTTGTGAGATCAGCTTTCTCAGCCTACTTGGGGAACAGGAGCTGGTGGGAGTTTTGTGGGGAGCTGCAGGTCAGACTGTCCAGGAAGAACTCCCTGGTCTCAACTTTGGTTTGCCCTTTGCAAGTAAACATCTGGTTTTTAGTGACACAAACTGCTATCCTTTCTCACAAGGGACTTCTTGGTTTCCTTGTTAGATACTAGCAGTAGAAATGTGTAGTAGAGAGGTTTACAGAGGGTGTCCCTCCCAAAGGGAAGGCTTCACTGCTGAACAGGATCCCAAGAAGAGGCTCTTTCTAATGAGTAGAAGGAATGTGAGACAGCACAGACAAGAATAAAAGCCACAGGAGCATGTGGCAGCATCACTTAAATGAGATGCACAGCTGTCTTGTTTTATCTCTTTTAATCGGT
This sequence comes from Chaetops frenatus, assembly GCA_013400775.1. Lineage (NCBI taxonomy): Eukaryota > Metazoa > Chordata > Aves > Passeriformes > Picathartidae > Chaetops > Chaetops frenatus. Next base: position 229,882 of record VZTR01024627.1, on the reverse strand, counting down.
TGTTTATGCAGAGGTGTACATCCCAGGGGCATATGGGAGGGGAACATTCTGTTTTCTGGAAGAAATCTATTGCAAAAGAAAATTAAAAGTACAATGCCATTTCAGATGCAGATTTATAGAAATCAAATTATTTGCCTGGAAAACACAGTTGAGAGGGATCTTAAAAGTAATGGGATATTTGCTAGAATTTTTCTCCCTTCCCTGTTGTCACCTGGCATGTAGGTCAGTTTAGGAAATCTTTAACACCCTCCTACATATTGTGTCGATTCTTTTGATTTCTGCTCTATGCTTTCACTATGAATGGGTGCTGGTTTTATTTTACCATCCAGTTACAAATATCCAAATTTGTAGGCTCTTGAGCACTGAGATCAGTTCCTCCACAGATCCTAACCCCCATCTCTCCTTGACCCTTGCTGTTTTTCCAGCTCATCACACCCCAAACAACTTGCCTTCGTGGACCAACCATGCAGCTTTTACTGGCTTTCAGCTGACTATTGAAATAAATGACCATATGAGCTAAAATAATCCAAGCCATGCACACTTGTCCAAATCTCAGGCAGCAAAGGCATCTCCATTAATGTTACAAGAAATTCACACGGCCCTGTGGTTCGTCAGCATGTTCCCTATCATTTGTTACATCTTTTTGACAGTCGAGCATCAATTTAGAAATGCCCTGCGATGAACTCTGAGAGAAGCATCGCTCAAGGTCAAGTGAAGGAGGACACACTGCAGTGTTGAGCCAGTCTTAGCTAACAGCTGCTGGCCTGAGCAGCCTGGATGTAGATGTACTCCCTTCCCAATTCTCCTCCTCACTGGTGAGTCAGAGGTCAGTGGTCTCGAGTGCTAAGGGATTCGTCTTCTGCAGAGCACCAGGAGGAATTCTAGCCACTGTCAGCTACAGAGCACAAAATCTTACTAATGAACAGAGTAACCAGATTTCTTACTGTCTGTTTATGGGGCTGAGGCCTCTGCAGAGAGACAGGCAGCCAAGCTGGGGGTGAACCATCCCTTCTCACTGGGACTGTCTGATGCTGCAGGAGAGGTTGGAGATGCACTGTATTTACCTTGGAGATGGGCCTTATTTACAGCCAGCCCAAGCATCTCTTCACAGTGCTGTGCTTTGGCAATATAAACAGCCCTGGAATGTTTTACACTGGAGGCTGCATTTTTGGGAGGATAAATAAGGGTTCTTATTTTGACAGATACCAATGCATGTGATTGTGTCCCAGTAACATTTATAATGAGCAAAAACCCAGCTCAAACTTATAATAGAGATTCTCTTGGCACTTCACAAAAATTTGAAAACAACTATTAGTGGCAAAGGTTTAAAAAGAAAAAAAAATGGAGTGGGTGATAATTGGGAAACATTAAAAGAGTGTTACTGAAGGCCCCAAAAGACTATCTAGGAGGAAAACTTTATTGTTGGTTACAAAATCAGCCAGTTTAGAGGGAAAGGAAAAGAACAGTTAGAAACATAACAAATAGATTAGAGGGGAAGTTGATGGTGATGTGTAAAAAGCAGAAGTTTGGATTAAATTACTAATTAAAATTAAATCTGGAGAATTGTCTAGAGAAGGCTTCCTTTCCCTAGCAAAATAAAGGGAAAATAAGATATCCTAGTAACAGTATTGGGCCATTATCAGGTGGAAATATATTTCATCAGTAATACGGAACTGTTCATTGAGTATTTCTGTTCTGGTACTTGTGAAGGGTAACATGATACAGTCATACCAATAGAATGATGGTGGTACTCAGGTGGAAATATCTTCTGTTTCCAGTGCATCTCTGGGTGTTATCACACGTTCATCAGCAGCTTCATGTGGGACTGCAGCCTCACCTGCCTCTCCCAGCTCCCTCCCAATGCTGGGAAAGCTGAAGAGCAGTAGCTGCTTGGGCACCCCAGCTTTTCATCCCTAAGAGCACATCAACTCATTACCAAAGGCACTAGGCAGCTGCTGCCAAAGTGTCATGTTTTCAGAATCATGGAGTTTGGACAACTCACTTCAGGAGCTAAAGCAAACATGAAAAAGACAACTCTGACCATAATTTTTCTTTTTGCTTTCTAATATTTTGAATGCTTCAGAAGACTGAAAAGTGGAAATAATTATCAGATTTTTTTTTTAAAGGACATGAGATGTCCTGAGTGATGGTGGTTTCATTGGCCTGATAATGAGCCCAGACAAACTAATTGCACAGCTGATGCCAGCTTCAATTGAGTACGGAATAATGGCATTAGTACCAGGCAACATTTTGCCAAGCTATGGTTTTGATGAGGTGAAAAGTGTGGTTTATGAGTATTGCAGGTATTCAGGGTGTTACATAACATTAAATTACAAAACATGATTTAAAAATACAAATATACAAATACATTTGTATTTGGGAAATTGCCATGGTGCAGTTGAATTTCTGGGGGGATGTTTTTTTGTGAAACTGTTCACAGCCCATGTTTTTAATTCTTTAATCCATGAGGGAAAGCATACAATCATTGCTCACAGCTTGCAAGTGGTAGCTGTGAGAGAGCTGGCAGACCTGGTCAATCTCTGTGTATTGGGGCACAGAGAACATCACTCTACTTGGTTTCAGCCCCTGGGAAATGTACACTGAGAAAGACTTTTGGAAGACACAGTGACTTTCTGCCTGAGTATTGATGCACGGCATGGCTAAAAGACCCACAGCCTTCAGCTGTACAGACATGTAAGTAGGCATAGGGACTCTGCTTTTAGCAGGAGCCCAACGCCTCTGGAAGGTCAGTTTTGGGCTTAGCAAAGACAAGAGGGAGAAATTACCACTAAGTATGTAACAAGTAAAAGGCATTTTCCATTTCTTTTCCAAAAATTTTGTAAAACCCAATTTGGAGGAACTTGAAATAAGGTTTATGTTCCTGTGTGTAGAAACTGCATCACTGGGAGATGATGTCTTGAGTTCTACCGTGTTTTACCCATTGATGCTGTCTGTTGCAAGGAGGATTTGGGCCAGGGAGTTGCTGTGCTTTGTGGCAACTCAGGCTGAGAGATCATAGCCTGGATTTTGTCATTGGCACAGTTGGTGACCACCACGGTCACTGTTCAACTACTTATTAGAAATTAGGATATTCTGCAGAGAAAGCTGTGACGAGCTGTGCTGAATAAGCACTTGTTACAACGTACAGATACCTGGAATAACAACAAAGTCTTGAGCTGGGATCGATAACAGCAAATACCTGCCACCTCCTACCTGTGTCCTGGTTAATATTGTAGCCAGACCATCCTTCCCTGGCACACCAGGTTCCCTGGAGGCTCTTGTCCTCCTTGCCCTTTAGCTCCTGCAAAGACCTTGCCCACTTTTTCTCTGCAGGCCAGGCTACTTTGCCATCTCCAAAGTCTGTTCTGAGATGCTGGCACTTCCAGAAAGTAAAGGCTGTGGAAACTTCTTCCTTAATGGGCAAGAAAATCACTACCTCCCCACAGGCTTTCTACTGAATCATGACAAGTGTTATTTCAATGTTTGTGTCTCTCCCACTGCTTACAGGAAGAACAAATCCCTTTTGGTGATGTCCTGATAGTGGATACCTGCATAAGCAAGCAGAGTATCAGCCCTTGGGGCTATGATATTGTTAACCCTGTAGAGACCACATCAAAGATAAATAAAATAGGTAAACTAGTAGACTTAAATGATTATTAATCTTCCCAGCTGGGACCCCCATGCTCTAACAAAGTTAGATTTCCTGAAGGGTTTGGAGGAAATAGTTCTCGGCACAGAATATCTGCAGAGCCATAAGAGGGACATAGCAGCAAAACCAAAGCTTTGACTTTATCCAACTCATGCTGCCCTCTTTGTGGTTTCTTCTAGGCTTCAGTTAGTATGACAGCCCAAGAAGTCTGGATTTGCAAGTAGCACCTGGTGTTTGAGAGGCTGAGGTTATTTGTACCAGCAGTAAATTGTGCTGTGTCATGGCTGTAAAGTCAAAAGTGCTCAGCATCCTCCAGTCACTACAATGATAACAAAATCATACAATGTTGTGCTCAAAACATTACTGCTTTTATGAGGATAGAAGTTTTTACAAGCTTTGGCCAGCTTTTAGTACTTTCATGTTTTTCACTGGTAATGTAGAAGGCATTTTATCAGCAGCATACCGTTAAAGTAGAGCTCTACTTCATCTGCTGGGAACACAATAGGTTAAGTAATTTCCTGTTGTCTTCTCACTTGAGCCCCATCCCTCTGGAAGAACATAAGTAAACACATCCCTGGGTAGCCTGCAGTGAAATTACTGTGTGAAAAACCAGAAGCAGGAATAAATACACTGATAGGTTGTCTTTGCAGAGAAGCCAATGTGGGGTGCAATAACACAGGAATTTATTCATCATACCAGGCACTTTGCATGTCTTCTGTAAGCAGACTGCTGGATGTAACTCCATTTATCCCTCAGTAAAGGGCCTGTTTTGCACAGAGTAGTGTTGTTCTGCACTCTGGCTGCCTAGACAGGGGCATAGTTGCTGTGTGGTGTGAATGCCAAGGAAAGAGGGCAAAATGCCCATAAATCCTACCTTGAGACATTCTCAGATATTTCAGTGCTTGCTTTCAGATTGCCACAGCCCAAAACACCACGTTTTTTCAGGTGTANATTAATGCAAATATTTCTTCTGGGTTTTGAGCTGAAGTTATTATTAAATGTGAATATTTTACAAAAACAGCCCATATGAAATGTAGGAATCATAATGTACCTTAAAAACTATGCTTATTTATTCTTGCACAAGTCAGTCATAATGTTGGATTAATATCTGTTTAATTCTCCTATGGTGTGTCAGGCTCAGGAGAAAAGAGCTGTATTTCAAAAATACTCCAGAGTTAATCAGGGATGTGGCAGCATCTGCTTAAGAGAGACCCATAATTGAATCATCCCTAATTAACCTATCACCTCAACAGAAGGGAATAGGATGTTGGTACCACTACTGAAATGGAGAAGAGTGATGGGAATGGAAAGGGGGGAGGATAAGGGCAAAGAGAAATAAAGCAATTTGCCTAACTCCTAGATTTATAACAAATTTTGGAGGAGGGAGGGAATAGAAATTAAAGTATACAAGTCATTGAATCTCTTTAGTATATTTAATCAGACTGTAGTTTGAAAAACATTTGAGCATATTTACGTGTTAATCAATGCATTAATTAGGTTCAAGAAATGTTTCCTCCTTTGTTTGGTTTGGGATTTTTACAGTATTTACAGATTTTTTCCTTATTATCATTACTGCTGACCTAATTTGTATTTGTGTTGTAGTAATTATAATTTCAAACTCAGAAAAAAAACCCTTTGAAAACTAGTGGGCAGAAAATAAAAGTAATTTCAGAGATCTCAGTATAGGAAATACAATACTTGTTGTACATTTATTAAATGAAATGTCTGCACAAATCAAAATGAGAAGTATTTCCTATTTGAAATAAATCTCACTAACATAGAAAACAGATACTAAGGAATACTGCTTGATTTAATATTGTTGTTCTATTTTGTGCTTTACAGCTAATATACAGTAATTGCAATTTGTTTCATGCAGTGCCCTGCCAGACCGTTTTAGATTATCTGAAGACTGTACTTCAGCATCACAACCAGCTCATGGTACCACAGCCAACAGACCATCCAACCGAGGTAGTACACAGAGAAAACAAGCTGCATCTCTTTATGCTTGGTAATACATTACAAACGTGTAGGCAAATAAATCAGTAGGCATTTAGTGGTAAAAAAATAGGTTAAAAGCTGTCATTCTTAAGTACAGTAATCTCCCAAATGGAGGAAACACATCATTAGTATAATCACAAATGACTGTACTGAGCAGCACGTAACTCCCTCCATCAGCACCAGGTGTGTTTGCCTTGCTTTGCGTGGTTTTTTTCTCCTTTTTCTCCAGAAACACCATATTTGTGGGTAGAATTTAGGCTAGGGCTAGCCTGGTGACAGCTGTAGCTGGGTGACTGAGAGTGGCTGCACGTGGCATGCAACGGTTCAGGGTGTGTATCACTTTGGTCCTCCATTCAGTTTTATCACGTGTAAATTGATATATTTATATTTATATTTATCACTAGCTGTTACCATTTAAATATATTCCAAGGATTCATTTTCCTTTTTTTAAATGCTCTTTTGCTTAACTAAAATTTTTAAGTACTATAAAAACTGAGGCTGTTCTGTATCTCACAAGGAATAGCTTGTCATAGTGTGACAGAATTTTTTATTCAATTAAACACACAGATATTAATCTTTTATTCATAAACATAATCATGTGCAAATACAAGCAGAGATAAGTTTGTATTTTAGTTCTTCCTTCAGAGTCTGCTTATTTCATTTCTGGGAGGTTTTATGTTTGTTTTAGTTTAATGACTGCTGGACACACCAAACCACATCATGTATTTGCTGAGAATGTTTTGCCCAGAAGTACTTTACTTCGGAGAAAGCAATGAAAGTGTATCTGTAGCAGGAATCCAGTAACTGTTTAACAGAGTAGCATAACACTATATCATGCCTTGGAGAAGAATGAGGAAAAATATCCTACGTTGCAGGGGGAACAAGAGAGAAGTGAGAAACAAAATTGAGGCTGAAGAGTTATGCAAAATTTATTACCCTCTCCTCAGATAATAGCAATGTGAGCTCTCATGAAATCTAGATGTTGGGCCTTTCTGCACCCTATTTTCATCAGTGCTATATATGAAAACACAGAATGGCTTCTAGGATAGCTTGGTGCTTAACAAAGCCACACATGAGCATCTGTTCTTCAGGCACGTGAGCAGGCCTGGAGCCTTACCCTGTGCCATTATGGGCTTGCATTGCATAAGCCAGGCCTGGCAGGGCTTAAAAGCAAGGCTGTACATACAGTTACCTGCAGCTTATATTTTGCAGTGGTATCAGTAAGAATGGTCCTTGCTTCACTAAAGGTTTTTTTTTTTAATAGGAAAAAAAATAGGTTTCAGAAATCTAAGGTAGGAAAATAATTGACTTTATATAAAAGGGATGTGAATCTAGGTGCTGAAAAAAATTAAATACCAGCATGAGGGTCACATGGTCCTTTGTACTGATGTAGTGGACCAAGCCAAGGGAGTACTCATGTCAGCTCCCCCTGAGACAGGGTGGTCACAATTACTTCATCAAAGGAGTACATTACCTCCAAAGACCTTTCCATGCTGCCCCTCTGATCTTCTTCCTTCCCCAGCCCCTTCACCATGTTGGAAGAGGACAAGGAGCTGGACTGGATGGATTGTAATGTTCTTCCATGGCAGAGCTCTTCAGACTTATTACTGGTTTCCTAGGGGTTGATGTTCTAGGAAAAAACTTAAGCAGCTGCTTGTATCAGGAATGGAGGGGCAGGAATTGACCCTGACCTGTTTGCAGTGATGTGAGGAGATAGTGAAGTGCAAAGAGAAAGCCCCGGATTATAACAGGGCTAGACCAGAGGTGAAGGGTCTTTCTTAGTTTGAATTTATAGCTACAGGGGAGTGAGTGAGGTGTTGAGGTGTCTGGGGGAGAGTGGCCCTTCAGACAAAGCCCATCTCTTCCCTTACATTTTGGCTTCCTTTGCAGAGTTTTGGGTTTGTTTGTGGCTGTCTTTGCCAGCAGCTTGCAGCAAGGCAAATGAGTAGCAGAGAGTCACACAGGCTGAGCCTTCAGTGATGCTAACCCCACTGGGAGGTGGAGGTACTCTAGATCATACATATTATCTAATGATAATCTCAGCATAGTCTTCAGTAAACTCAATCTTCCATATATTTATCAAACTTGCAAAAAAATTTTAAAAAAACACCTGAGGAAAAAATTCAAAGATGCTCTCAAACTGTCTTCCAAGATGCTATAATAACTATATGAGAGAAGGCAATGCTAGTCCTTAAAATAGTTTTCAGATATCAAAGGCCTGGAAAAGTGAGAACTTTGCAGTGGTTGCCCATGAGTGGGGCATGTGGCCGAGTGCCTCACTGAGCTCACTGCAAGCTCCTGTCAAACCTGGGGGCTACACAAAGGGTTCACTAATTGGGTTTCCAGATTTATGTGTTCTGATAAAGAGGCACAGCTGTAAAAGTGAATGGATCTCTAGGAGGGTGTGGTGTGGGTTTTTATTGTGTACTTCAATTATTTCAGGTATATTAACTGTAGCATCTTACATTAATTGGGTAATCCTGAACTATAGCATTTTATGGGCAACAAGAATTAAATACAATTTAGGCACAATTGACTTAAGAGGGCTTATAAATGTGTATGGGTTACAGGAATCCCCATAATTAGTCCCACAGCATTCATTTAATGTTGGAATATTGAAGCACACAAATTATGAAGGTTAAAAGCAAAATTTCTTTCCAGCTGACACAGTGGCATTTCTGTAAAGCTGTAATTTGAGTTAATACAGCATTCATTAATAATAATGAAGCTTTTAGTTTTTGTAGTTCCTTTCTTTATTTTCTTTACATTTTTCACAGTAACATAATTGCTGTCAAGTTTCAGGTGTGTTCTACAGAAGTAATAAATTTATTGTAAAAATAGACCAAGAGACTTGCCTCTGAAGGAAACTATCAGCAGCGATGAAGTGATCCATTTGATCATGCTCTTCAAAGACCCTTTTTATGCATTTTAACATATTAAGAAAAAACATTACACTTAAATAGTATGCCCAGTTTGTGACTCTTAACTCTTTTTAACCTGCTTGTGCAAGTGGAAATTATCAGTAGCTACATCGCTCAAAGTGTATTCATCGTACCTCACCCAATTTGAGCTCTAGAAAATGGAAATGTAATTTTAGAAGTACTCATTCTCTGTAAGAGCAATTACGTGTTCACTTCGGCTTGTGTTTCACTGTCAGTATCGCGGATAGTTAAAAATGCATCTTTTATTGCAAGTGACATCTTCACTTATTTGCCTTGTAAAATAAGCAACAGAAATATTTCACTTTTTCAGGGGAGTAAGCAGTTGCTGAACAACTACCCTGTCTACATCACTAGTAAACAATGGGATGAGGCTGTAAATTCTTCCAAGAAAGATGGACGACGGCTCCTTCGCTATCTCATCAGATTTGTTTTCACAACCGATGAGCTTAAGTACTCATGCGGCCTTGGAAAAAGGAAAAGGTCAGTGCAGTCAGGAGAGACAGGTCCTGAAAGACGTCCTCTGGATCCAGTTAAAGTAACATGTCTCAGAGGTACTGCATCTTTTCGCTCAGTGTCCACCATATGTGATCTCATTTCACCACATTGGCTCTGGCTCAGTAGAAGCATTTGGCTGACAGTTGCAGGACTAGAAGGGGTTTCACAGGCAGGTGACAAGCACCCAGAAACCCTCCACTTTCTTTTCATACATACATACAAGTATGTATGTATGTATAATTATATGTGTTTGGGGTGTTTTTGATGGGAAAAGACAAGGCCCTGTATTTAAGAGGAGAACAAATGCAAGGGCACATGACACCAATACACTTCAAAAATCAGTGAAGCAAAATCAGACAATCCTGATTTCATGCTTTTATAATAAACTCGGTTCATTTGTTAACACCAAAACACAGCAAAACTAACCAAAGGAATAGTTGCAGTCTAATGTCTAGTAAGGATATGATACACAAGGACACCTCTGAAGTTAGAAGCTGAATTTCAGAGTAGGTTTGAAAACAGCTTCTAGAGTCAAGAACATCTGCAGGTTAATTACCTACAAAATGTACACAAGCGTGTTGTCAAGAGTTTATTTTTTGGCATACTCATGCAACATTGCCTGAAAATGCTAGGGAGCAACCTTCCCCTATGTTTAGCCTGAAAAGGGAGGCAAGTTTTGCAAGCATTTCACAATGTCAGAGAATGAGGATATGGCACAGAAAGGGTACAGACTGAAAAGAATGCTGTGTGTACTTTGGTTTCTTAAAATTGTTTGAAAAGGCTGGTAGCAAGCTTTATAATAGAACATACAAAACAGAACTTTTTAAAGTTGAAGTTAAAATATGTTTTTAGTATCAACATCTGCATTGTATAAATGCATATGCTTATTTTTTCTTTAATTAACTCATAGTTAACTTTATCGTATTTTGTGAGCACATACATGAAATTTTGGTGGAACTATCCTTGAGAATGTTTTGCTAATCTATGCAATGTAAAAAGCTATATTGTGGTCAGTCAGTGATAAAAATTTCTTTACTCATTCAACTGGAGTCCAAAGTGGTTATATACATTAGATGGAGCCTCTTCCCATTTAGGGCAGAAGAATCCAACAAGGCTAAGTAGATAAGACTTGTGGTTGGGCTACATTGATGTAACCAGGTAATGAACTCAGATTTTACATACAGACAAATTAAGCAAACAAGCTCTGTTTGTACTACAAAGGAATCTTTTACCCTGCTGTATAAGATTTTATTAGAGGGTAAGTCCCTTGCACAACATACTGCAAAGGTCTAGAGAGAGATTCAGGGGCCCAGAAGTTCTCTTGCAAAAGAGAAGGCTGGATACAAGTGCTTTAGTATTTACTAAGTTACTTTAAATATCACCAGATAGTTTACACACAAGCACAGTGTTGATACGCTTTTCTTCCTCTTTCTCTCACCTGCCTCCCAAGACTAATAGTAAATTCACCTGTACGTGGAATTTTGCTTGTGGCCACTCTCTTTTCTGAGGCCCTGGACACAAGAGAATGTGGGGAGCACTCCTTGGGAGAAAGAGAAAGGGTAGTTTCTTTAATTTTCAGAAGCTTGAAGTATGTAATGACCAGCTAAGAAAGCAGAGTAGACAGCTCTCCCTCTTGGCTTTCGTGCGTGGGTGGGAACATGACAACTTTCTCCAGTGCTGAGAGTTGGCCACTAGCTCCTACTCATTTACAAGCCAAGGTAACAAGTGTCTGACTAATTCTCAACCCAGCTAATTATGCCTTTCCACTATAGCAGGGAGTGCAAATTGGTTCTCTGTCTGCACTAAGTAGTTTAAATATATAGAAACATGTTTAATATATTCCTACAACTGACTGGTGTCTGGAACCAGTTCGAAAACATCCTGGCATGCTTAAATTATAGCATTACTCCTTTATGTGGTAACCATTTCTCTGAAAAAAAGACAAGTCTGTGGGGGCACATATGAACATAACTGGGTAGGAATTACTGTTGCCTGTGTGGATTCCCAGGGAAATGAATTTGTAACAGAGATCGCTATCGCTTTTGCAAACACACTGCTGGAGCAGCTATGCAAAAATCACATCCTAATTGTCCAACAGATGAGATACCTTGCAGGCACAGGATCTCATGTAAAAGCACAGCATTCCCTGTCTGGAGATGTGGTGACAGTAATGAAGTTACCTTACACAACTTATTTGTGCTGTTGGCTTGTCAACAGTAGAAAGTAGAATTTAAAAATATCCTGGGACGCACAATACTGCATGAGGGAACAACTAATGTTACAGAATAAGTAAGCAGCTCAGTTTCTGTATGAGGTACAGTGTATCCAATATCTCTAATAAGGTGCCCTCACATTTAAAATCATATTTGGATGTTTCAAAGTCCAAATATACCTATTTGAGCTATGTGTAGCAGTTACAATTCCAGAATTGGCAGGGCACCTTCTGCAGGCCTAGCATATAGCACATCAAAGAACCTGAAAAATAAATTATAAAAAATGTAATCAGCACATACAAATAGCTGTATGTGGAAGCAGCAGCTATTTAAATAGCTAGAATACATGCAGTATAATACATTTTCACCTGCATTGAAAACTACTGCAAGGCTCCCCAAATCAGCCCTCTGATCTCATTTAGCTATTTCTAAGGCCAAATTAGTCTCTGAAAAAATAGATGTAAAATGCAGGGAGATGAAAATACCAGAACTTAAAAGGAAAAATATCCCAAACAGAAAGGAGCACCAAACTGAAATGATGGCAGTGACATTTTCCAGCAGGCCGGGGGCTCCTGCAGCTTGCAGGTGCTGAAGGAGCCAGCAGAGGGAGGTCAGAAAGATCCAACAGCAATTACCTTGAGGTATAGACACCAACAGTTTCAAATGAAATAGGTCCTGGCTCATGTTAGCTTCCACACGCTGAATGACAGCATTCACTTCAAATTAGTTCTTTGTATTTCCACAAGAAGGGATTTTATATCCAGGTCCCACGAGTCACCTAGGTAGCTCAGGTATAACAACATACACTGCATGTGGAGAAACACACTCGTGCAGAAATAAAATGGGTCCAAGTGGCATTATCATGGCATCTCCCATAAGGCTTTACTTCTGCTTAAGCAGAGCAGCAATACTTCCTCTCTTATTTCCCATGAGCTTTTGACACCTGGGCAATAGCAGGTGCTGCAAAGACAAGTTGCTTTTTATCCTTGCCTGTTTTCCTGCAGAGTTCATTAGGATGCACTGTACCTCCAACCCGGACTGGTGGATGCCCTCTGAGGAGCAGATAAACAAGGTGTTCAGTGACGCCGTGGGACACGCGCGCCAGGGCCGCGCCGTGGGGACTTTCCTGCACAATGGCAACTCCTATTACGAAGGGACTGACCACCCAGGATCACAGGATGAAGTCTTCAACAGAGGTATGCAAGATGGATCTGGAGATTGATGGCAGTGAGAACCACGTCGTACAACAGTAGCAACCACTTAATTTAGGAGAGACTGTTTGTTAAACATACTTAACCCTGCTGTCGTGTAGGAGCCCAAAGCATGTTTGAACACATACTGCATACATTTCAGTTTCTCCATCCTACCATATTCCCAGTTAACAGAAAGAAATCCATTTTGAGACTTGCTTTATGGGACTTCTCAGTGCCTATTATTTCCAAATCCTTCACAGCACACTCAAAGGGAACATGCAGTTCATTTCATCCAGTTGTAGAGAAAAGGTCATTTAAAAACTATAAAAATGTTGAAAGAAACAGCAGCTACTATCGCTTCAGCCAATTGATAACAATCCCAGGCCTGAACTCAGAGCAGCTGGGTGCTATTTGCTTTCCCTGACTAGAAGATTTAAGTACAAGTCTGCACACTTACAACAAAAAATAGAAGTGGTTTCCCATTTGCTAACAGAAAAGAAGACAATTATAAATGCTACCTTAAAATATCACACAAGATAGAAAATCCAGGGACTTTCTTAGCCAACTCTGTCAGGAAATTAAGCTTCCCGAGTAAAACAGCAGCACTCATCAACCAGCAGAATCCTTCAAAGACCCAGAACAATAACAGGCACCTCTAACAGATAAAAATTGCATTGTATATCAGATAGACAGTATATTTATCTAGATTTCTGGAGGATTAGAGTTGATCATGACAGTTTTCATTAAAACAAGATTGCTAAAAACAAATTGCCATTTCAGAAGACAGATTTTTCCTTTGTCTGTTCCAATTCTGCAGCCATATTACGTAGCTTTAGAGGCTTTAAATTACCTTTTTTTTGTTTTCACTTTAATTTTTGCTTTATATCCATTCCTTGAAAGAGGTGAGGCAATGTGCTGGTTTTGCTCAGTGTTGCATTCAGGGAGGGGTTGGGCAAGAAGAACCTGGTTTAGCGTTCTGTAGTAAGTAGACATGGGATCCAGACTGAGAGCTGTAAGAAAAGAGCTGTTGGAGCAGAATTCACAATGGTGCACAACATTGGAAGCAGATACTAGCTTTAGAAACAAAGGTCAATCCACAAGAAAAGTTTAATTTTAAAGGTTTAGGAGTCCATTGTCCCTCTAAATTGATCCACGCCGGAAATATGCAATGCCAAAGAAATGATGCCCTTCCCTTTCCACATCAGGGTATTTTCATCTCCTTACCTTTGTGTGGTCACTCAGGCCAGTGCTGGCATCCTCCACAGCACTTCCTGAGGCAATATTTCCCCACTGGCAGGTACAGGGAACTGCTTTTTGGAAAGAAAGCTCGCTTTGCTTTTGACCATCCTTAGTGCTACCTCATCAGCGTTGGCTCTCCTGAACACGTCCCTCACGCGCCCCAGCTTTCCTCACCGCCCTGTGCAAGCCACAAGCATAGCTACTAATGGCCCCTTTCACCCTTCTCCTCCCCTTCCCGACCTTCTGCCCCTGCACTGGGCAAGGCAGGAGGTGCCTGGACCCTTCCTCAGAGACCAGGAAGAGCTCTCTGGGGTGCAGCGCTCCTGGAGGCTCAGCCTGGCTGCAGGGCTGTGGCAGTCTCCCCAAGTTCAGCTCCCGCACACAGGAGCTCCTGGCTGCTCTCTGCCTCCTCTTTGCCTGTGCCTGGTCTCTCCTGGCCCATCCCGGGACACAGGGCTCACCGTGCACTGCCAGACAGAGGACCTTGCTCAGTCCCCATATGCTTTAGGCCCTCAAATGTCCAATACCTCTCAGTTCACTTTCATTTTGGTGATTTTTTTTCTTTTTAAAAGGGGGTTGAAAGGTACTCACTGGCCCCAAAATAACTGATTTACTTTCTGAAAGTCAGCTAGCAGTTTAGTCACACAGGACCTCAGTAGACCAAGGGGTTTGGAACAGCATTCCTTCATTATAGGCAGGAGGTGACTTTCTTGGAGTGGTCACACCACGTAGTGGCCTCTGGAGGAGAAATTCAGTGTATAGAAATGTCACAGTACAGATATCCTATAGTAGCTTTTCCTTGTTGAACTTATACTTTTTTAAAAAGAACTATAATAGAAGATGTTACATTGCTCAGATGGTGTAAGTCTTGCTGGTCTATGTTTAATGTGGTGACACATGCCAGAACTATTTGATAAAACATGTCAGAATGTGTGAGTCAACATTATACTGTAAATTTGTCCACAGTGATATGTATCATGCTGTATTTTTGTAAACATTGCGATAGTTTCCTTTCAGATGCTTAATTGTATGATGTTTAAAATATAAACACTTCTTAACAGTCACAGAACAGAATTACTGAACTGGACAGACCTCTCACTTAATAACTGAAAGATTTGCTGAAATAACTAGTAAGCCTAGCTTTACTTTTAGTGTAAAAAGCATAGCCAGCATCCTGGAACCACTCACAATCCTCTGTTCTCATTGTGCAAAATTACCAAAAGTGTCATTTCATCCTGAAAGCCACTTTGGCAGTAGAAATGGCTTTGCAGGTTTGGACCTTTCTTTATGAACAGAATTTTGTCCTCAATTGCTTATATGCACTGGCCAGTGACATGAATCATGGTCACAGACAGGCATTAACAGACACCAGCTGATATTTTTGTTCATTCTTGGTTTTAAAATAACAGAGTACAAAAACTTTTGTTGGTTGTCTGTTTTTAGTTGCCATCATGGCCACACATTTGACACACACATTGACCCACACATTTCATTTTAAAAATCCCAAACTTTGCAACTTATTCCAGCTAATTTATTCATTAGGTGTTATAAATTCATACACATTGAAGCATCTAAATATCTGCAATATATGTTAGATATGGGACCAGAAATAATAGATAGCACATAAGCCCCTGCAGAGGGAAATATCCATATTTAGGCAGTGTGCTTTATAAGCCAGCACATCCCTTCCTAGCGACAGAAAGAAACTGCTATCTATCATGTCACTCCAGAAAGTCCCAGGAGGATAGAGATTCTTGTCTTATCCTTCCATAGGCTTTAATCTTACTGTCATTTATGTATCTGCCTTCTCTCAAACTTCGTGTAGCAGCACCGCACGCCCATCTGTGCCAACATGCCTTCGCTATATTTTCTATGACAAATATTTGTGGAGAAACTGTGATTAAAAAAAAAAAACATTATTCCTGATATTTTTATTGTTATGGTGTAGTTAATTCTAAGAATACTTTCTAATGATGATTGTACTGTGTAGAGTAAGTACAGGTTAGGGATAGACCTTTATCAGATATTGTACAAAAGAAAAGTGCATAGTGTAATATAGACTAGTAAGGTTTTTGTGACAATTTCTATAGGATGTGTGAATTGTTTTCTATGTGGCAACACACATTTCTTTTAAAGAATATAAAATATTAGAGAATTTTTTAACAGTCAATATTTTTTAATTATAAAGACATTTGTTACCTACAGTTTACTATTTCAGGTGTTAATTCTAATTTGAATATTGGTTTTATTACTACATACCTCCAATTCCATTTGTTCTGTTGCATAAAAATGCACAATAAAAGTTAGTCTCTGGTTAACCTGTCTCTTTCTTTCTCTAGAGGCAATGTTGTGTCACTGTGACAGCCATGATACCTGGGTCTCACCGTAAATATATATTAAAAGTTTTAGATTTATATAAAGGGCTAGAGCATTTTCTTTTGCATTGAATGCTTGTTTGGTATGAAGCACCAGAAAGCACAGTGAAAGATTATGAAGAATTCAAGTATGAATAAAATATAAATCATTTTCACCTCAATATACAACCACACAGATTTATGTGCTGGTTAAATAGACTGTTCAAAGGCAGTACCCATCTGCAATCTTAAAACCTGGATTTTCAAGCAGTGACATTTAAATCCCATTTTAATTCAGAATCCAGTGATGGCTGAATGTATCCTGTTCTCTTAAATGTTTTAGAAAATCCTGGCTCCAGATAATTTGTAGAGGAATTACAGTGACAAACATTCACCACGGCAAACCACTGCCACTGCTGGTGGGCTGTGAAGGCAGACTGGCCTGCCCACAGACTGGAGTCAGCCATTTGAAATGGTTACCAAATATAAAACTAGCCATTATAAAACAATGCTTTCAGGTGCCTGTAATGCTGCAAAATTAGCTGGGGTTGGGCAAGTATTTTCTAGGTCAGGGACTTCAGCCTACTGCCTTTTTTTTTTTCTTGTGAAAATCACAATTAGTAAGAACCATTGACTAACCCCCTACAAAAACAATTTCAGGTAACTCTGAGAAATGGCGGCAGAAAACCTGTATTAATCCATCTGCAAAAAATTATAATTAACTTCTCTTTGAAAAAATTTGACTTCCCAGGCTTTTGGGCAATGGCTGGAAATGTCTAAGGGTAGATCTGAAGGCAGAAGGGAACAGGGATGGGCTGTGTGTAAACCAAACAGGGTGAAGGAGCAGTACAAGCAGGAACCCAGCAGGGAAGAAGAGTACCTAAGTAGGGAACCAGAGGCAGCAATTGGGTTTATGAAGCTCTAAAAGAGAGATTAGGTCTAACAGTAGAGTGTATGGAAGGGGATAAGCATGAGAGGTAGTGGCTGGGGCTGGGCAGGCAGAGGGAAGGGGTGTAGAAGAGGTACTTGGAATGGGGAAGAAGCAGGCCTGGGAAGTAACTGCAGAGGAACAAGCAGCACAGATGGGGAGTGTAATTCCAAAATGTCACATTTTATCACCCTCCCACTAAATACCTGTTAAACATACTGGTAAGGGAAGCCTACTGCCATGCTCCTGCTGTGCAGCAGTGCTGGTGCCCTCAGAAGCATGGCCCATGCTGGCAGTAATGTCTGTCATGAGGCACGAGATGTCCCTGAAGAGAACATTAAGGTCCAAGTCAGACATTGAACCTCATGCCTATGAAGGTATTAAGATTTTACTTCATTTGCTTTGAGCAAGCTCATGTGCAAGCTCATATTATTAAAGTGTTTGTAATCTTACTTTAATGAGATTACTCACGTTGCAAAATCTTGTCCTCAAGTGTTCAGCTAGGCACTGCTCCTTCCCTCTGCTGAGTCGCTGATGGAAGTCAGTGGACTGCCACTAGCTCACACAGCATGGACAGCCCACGATGGATACTGACTTGCAAAGTGGGTTTCTGTTTGGAAACATGCACATTAGCTTGAAAAGGAGTCCATGTCTCAAAAAGAACTCATCTTTCCCTACCTGACTCTTGTGCTCAGCAGTAACTACAAATGGTCCCCAAGTGCTTCAGCATGAGGCAAATGTGAATACAGCTCAAGGTGCCAATCATATAACCTTAGTTATTGACAGAGCAAACCAACACCACTGATGTGACCTGACCACTCTGTGAGTGGGGCATATTTAAATCAGAGATTCTGTCTTTGTTACTTCCTAGCAAGTTCACATATAAACAGCTCTCCAGGGATAAACCTTCCCTGCTGCACCAGGGAGTCCCTTGGAATACTCAGCAGATCTCAGTATATGACCTTGCCCTGTGAATGCAAAAACCCTCCTCCACAGACCCTTCAACACCTGAAGTATAAAAGCAGCTTCTACTGCAAATGTATCACATTAAGATTAAAAAAAAAAAAAGCCACACTAGCAGACTAATTAGCTAAGTCAAGAGAAAAAAATCTGACATGAACTTACACAACAATGTTGAGAAAAAGCTAAAAAACCCTTTTGTCCTTAAAAATGCTTTAAACTTTCCCACTCATCTGACAGATATAATTGCCTCAACCTAGGCTGCCTTTGTCGGAAAATGGAAAGAAACAGGTTTGCTAATGACTCAAAGTAGTTTCCCATTAGAAAAGTTAATATTAAATTTAGTTCCCATTTAGGAACAGGGTCAATGGTACAGCAGAAAAAGTCTAATTAAACCTTTCAAAAATGCCTGGTAGCAATGAGATGGAAAACCTGAAATTCTTCTTCCAATAGGATGTGACGATCTCAAAGAGCCAAAACCTGAACTACTTATTGAACTGATGGAAAGAGGGATTTTTTTTTTTTGTTTGCTAAAGGATAATCCAANAATGCCTGGTAGCAATGAGATGGAAAACCTGAAATTCTTCTTCCAATAGGATGTGACGATCTCAAAGAGCCAAAACCTGAACTACTTATTGAACTGATGGAAAGAGGGATTTTTTTGTTTGTTTGTTTGCTAAAGGATAATCCAAAGAAGCAGAGCAGCAAGCAGTTCCAATACAGTTTATTGACAAACAGAATGCCAAGGTAACACCTGGGGTACCTTTCCCATCCACAGCATTAGGAAGACTGTTCCAGGGTGAGACACTTCCTAGAGAAAAGTTGACCTTGGCACATCTGTGAACCCACCAAATGCTAGCCAGAGTATCACTGTATGTCTCCCTAAATGATCCAAGGGTGTCCAATTACCTACTGAGCAGGTGGAGCTTCTGGAACATACATTTTGGAATTAGTCTTCTCCACCTAAAACCCTTGTTTTGAACCTGAAAACTGAAGTTCTACAGTGAAGGTCAGAACCAATGAAATCAGTGCAGAGCATAAAGGGAAAGGAGCAGAATGGGTTAAAGCCACAGCCTTACTGGAAAAAAATCTTTCTTGCATCAAGGTTTCCAAGTTGTCCAAATTCATTAGGATCTTTTCCCACAGTATTTAATTTTTATTTTTGCTGAGATGCTGAAAAAGTTGTTTTTCATGAGAAACATCAGTGAAGTACAAATCTGCAGCCAAAGACATCTACATACAATTACAACATGCAGAGACAGAGGTTCATATGTGAATGCATTTTTATGTGCATCAAGATGGATTTCCTTTATGACTGCCTTAGAGGAAAATAAACCCCCCACATTTAAACCCTAAGCTTAATGCTTTGTGTATCCAGAGTAGCCTGATTTAATGGTAAACTGCTGTTCAATCAGTATTTGGTGTAAAAAAAATACTTCTCTAAAACACTGAATATCAGTTTACACTAGAGCAGTGAGTACCATTTAAGTCACCTCAAGTGTCAGAACAAGAACCTAGAAGAGATCTTATTAAGCCTCAATACAGCATCAGAACTGAAGTCTAAATTTAAAAAAAAATAAAATCACAAAGAGCTTGGGTAAATCAATACATGTAATTTACTAGGAGCTGAGCTAGCATAATTTCTGTGAAAGCAGAAATGATGTCCCTTTTCCTAAGGTTTCCAAAAAAAGTTTAATTCAAACACTAAAGGCAACTTTACTTTCATGATCTTTTAATAAGTCCCTCATAAAATATTTGCAAAGAGAGAAAATACTCATTCTTGAACAGGACTTTTAAGATCACCTTCAACCAGCTGACTGCAAGGTCCCGCTTCAACCCATTACTCCTCATTTAACACAATTACTTAAGAATGGCCTTTCCATAAATGCCACAGACAGCAAATAAAGAAGGGATTTTGAAGATTCCAGGTTACATTATGTGAAAAGACAGAGCTCTCTCCCTCTTTCGAAGTGGTTGAGACCACTTGCTTGGTTATTCCAACAGCCCAAGAGACAGCCCAGTATTTGAACTTGACCTCAAACAGACACGAGATGAGGCCCTCAAGTCTGTCACTTCTCTGCTTACGTGGATCTTGTGCCATTTGGTTCATTAGAGAAAAAAAAAACCAAATACAACAAAATCACACAAACCCAACAAACTTCCCATGAGAAAAGGAGTCTCTTAACTATTAAATGAAACATCTTTAGCAATCAGGACACACACACTGCATAGCCAAAATCTTTCCTGCAATACACTGCTTGACCACTTTATTTCCAGTATCTGATACCATACAGACAAAAACTCCAGTTTTTCAAGTTTCTTCACTTCATCAGCCAGACTTCTGACATTTTTGACTCTTCTTTCCAAACACATAAATTATTTTTAGCCCAATTAGAAGCAGTTCTTCCCATAACTGGATAAATAAGCAGTTTTATTGGTATAGTGATAAAAAGTGGCACTTAAGTGTACCAGACAGTACATTAAATCCTTTCTAAGCTGACTAATTTCAAGTTTTTTCTTAAGAGGCTTGGACAGCTTTGCTGGGATTGGGAAACTATGGTTACTCTGCAAGCTTAACACATAAACCCAACCTCTTCTAGGAATTCTCCATACCCTTGACTATGCACAGACATGCAACCCATCTGTAGTACTACCTTTCTTCATGTCATTCATGTGTTCTTTCATCAGCATCAGGACAGGTAGTCCAAACTGGAGCCAGTGCCAGTGGGGCCTGTGAGCCAGGCAGAAAGAGCTTTCTCAGTACTGGGGAAGGAGCTGCCCTCTCTGAGGGCAGGGGTTGAAGAGGATGAAAGGTGGAGTTGCCAGCAAGGTTCAGAGAACTAATAAACAGCAGCCTGGGCAGGCTGCTCCCTCACCGAGTGCATGGAATTGAACAGGGTGTGATTGAATAATTGGTACAAATAGATGGGCAGAACCTTTGTTTGCATCCATAAAACAGTTATATGCAATTTGAATTCAGAAACATTGCAAACCATAGGCTGCCTAAAGCCAGTGTTATTTCTTACTTTTCCAATACATATGAAATTGCTTAAATTAACAGAACACAACCCTTCCTGGCTATGTAACATTTTACTGAGTAATTACAACTTCCAGACATGATACAAAATGTACTGAATTCAAGTATAATTACAAAACGAAGAACATATGCAGATGAGTATTCCAGTGTCTACACCTCACAAATCAAAATTGCTTCCCCATACTAATATGGAGTAACCGAAACACAGAATGAAAAAGCCAATACACCAAAATGCAAGGCGCAGGGTGGGGAAGGGGCTGGTTATTCAGATTAAAAGGCTGCATGGAAAAATAGATTTTGACTTTGAGATTGCCCTTTGAAAGTTCTACCACCAGTGAAAATCCTTACTGTTGACTTCCAAATTTAATACCATCTTGGCAATAGCCAAAACGCTTTCCAAATGCTTTAGACATTTTTCAAACATTCCTCACACAGTCCTTCAGCATACTTAATTTGAAGAAAAACTTACAAAATGCCTTTATATTACATCATCTATACATCATTCCTTTTTTTTTTTCCTTCTGACTTCAGATTTGAAGAAGCTGATCACAACCTCTAAAGCTTCAAATACAGTCTAAATTTAGATTACGAAAAACAAATTTATGCTAGATTATGGACCTGTATTCTACTCTTTTAAGACACCTCCTCCCTACAACAGCACTATGAATGCTGGCTATACTTGACTGGGCTTGCTGTTAATGTAATGCTTATAAAAAGTAACCATGACCTTTTATTTTAATTGGTGGCTTTGATTTACACACAAAAAAAAAATGTCCACAAGCACCCCATGTAATACGGAATATTTTCTGCCTATTACAATGTGCTATAGTGTCTGTGGTATTTTAAAAACATACATCCTTTTCACATTACATTTTTAATGTTTTAACTCCTTTTGAATAATGTGATTTAATTAGAAATCTTGCTTATCCACAGACATCTCAGCAAATTGAAAAATACATACTAATATTCATCAATGACTACAGTCCACTGCAAGAATTCTGTAGACCTTAGAACAGAACATCTTTTTCCACAACACATTCAATATGGTGCTTCAGTCATTTTCTGTCTAAAAGAATCAATTAATTTTCTCTTTAATTCACTCCAGCTCCCACTTCCACAAATAACATTACTCACTCTCCACTTACCAAACACATACCTCACCAACAAAGACTGAGATTACAACATCACCCTTAGCAGTTTTCAGTGCACAAGTAGGTTTGTACCTGCAAGGCTGAACACCATATTAGGACATAGTTAGACAGAGGCTCTAATTTTCAGTACAGGAAAAAAAAGATGTGTTTTTGCTGGGGGTGGGAGGGAGGAATTACCCAACTATCAGAATATTAGTAAAAGAAAGAAAATGTCATCCTACCTAGTTTTGTACATTCTAATAAAATATAATTTTATACTTTTCTTCTCCAATCATAATTTCTTATTTCTGGACTAGTTTTATAGATGGTTTTCATCCCTTCCTATTCCCAAGCGCTTAACGTCTTGGGTCTTTTCCTTCCTTGTATTCTTCTCTTTTTCTCATATACTTTTAGTTTAATTTCTTTTGCTTCAGCAAAGTCTGACTGACTGCAGTTTCCATACACCATCATCCACTTAGAGCTTCTGTTTTATTCTCCTCAAAGGACATACATTTCAAAAATTGAACTATTGTGCTTTAGAGCCTGGATTCCTATTTCCTTTTTTATGTAATAAGTCTACTTTTGATCTTAATGATTCGTGTCTCACTAATAAGAAAAGAAAAATTATTTCAGCTACACAAAACCTCTATTAAAAAAAAAAAAATCTTTCTGGTACATCTCAACTTCTCATTTACATTATGCAGGTAAACTGCAAGAGAGGTATTAGTGGTACTCTCTGTTCAGAGCCAACAATAAGAATAGAAGCTGGACAATACTTCAAGCTAGAAGGAAAAAAGCACACTGTCATTTTATATTCACTTCTGTAAGCCTTTAGGCATGCATAGAAGGGCAAGTTTTGTACAGGAGTCAATATTCATCAATTGTTCTACCATGCTAAAATGCCTTAAGAACATATGACCATAAAAGGAAACACATGGGTTTTCAAATCTTAAACAATATGGTGCTCTGGTGTCCTCTATAAGGAAAAGATCTAAGTCAAGTTTAGAAAAAGGATTACTTCGTTGATGATTATCAAAAATTGTCACACTTTCAATACCCATTAAAAACTCTTTGCATGAAGACTGTATTTGATGTACTCATCACTGTAAGAGGTACTTGCATAATGTATATTTTTTCTTTGTTACAGAAAAAAGAAAAAACAGCTAAAATTATTGTAAATAAAGAGGACGCAAGACTGCAATCAATGCATAACCTAGACAAAACATACCTAAACATTCCTGTACTCTCCTGTATCACAGCAGAAATCTCTCAACAAAAACTGAGTCTCCAGATACAGCTGAGAAACCTGCACCTGACAGAATTAGAAAACTCAATTTTAGCTAACATGGTCTGTAGCTTTCAAAACAGTAATCACTATTGTCAACTAATAATGAACCAAAAGTACAGTACAAAATTCACAGACCAAGAGTAGAAACTAGCCCTGGTATTAAAAACATAAGATGTTTATAATGGTTTGTTCCTTTAAAAGTAAGTCACTTTAAAAAAAAAATAAAATCTGTGCGGGAATTCAAGGAAGGAAAAAAAATAGAGCCTAAAAAGCCTTCAGTTCAATGATGAGTCACAGGGAATAAAGGATGCAAACTTGTCCTTAAAAAAATGTGTTCTCCCCACTACTTCTGGTCCAGAACACAAACCACCAAACAGTCCCTGTAATACAGTAATCCACTAAGGTATTTACTACAACCACTGTACCCTTATTGAATGCTTTAAAAGTGGAGGTGGAAAGGGACACCACATCAAATGCTGAATTCCAGTGTATAATAGAGACAACTTAGACTTGAAGTTCATTGCTGGGGGAAAGATAATGACTTCAAAATTTTGTCTTTTACAAAAAAAAAATATTCTACAGAAAAACATATTATTAGTATCCAGCCAACTTGGACTTAAAGTACATTAAGATCATTCAGTATATTAGAACACTAAGACAAGTTTTTCAAACATCCCAGGTTTTACAGAATTATGAGACACTGCACAGCACGTAAGAAATCTTCCACAAAGCAGAGAGGGCAGACATCCTTTGAACACAATTTGAAAAAATAGAACCTGTAAAGTCAGTCTACAGAAATAAATTATTTTAAAACACCACACCTTAATTGAAAAAATCCTAGAATATAACTTTATTGTTAGGAAAATCCTCACTTCTTTTCCTTAAAATCAATCAAAAAACCTCCATTTTGTAATTGCATTTGTGATAAAGAAAAAATTCACTCCACACTTTGTACAGTTCTTTAATCTGAGGACTCTATCATGTAAATGTAAAGGTATTAGCTATTTATTTTCCCAAAAAACATTAAAACAAAAGTAAACTAAGTAGTGGACCCACAACACCTCAAGATTTTGACTATAAAAACAATTAAAGAAAAAAAGCAGTAAAAACGTCCTATCTGTTGAAAACAATTTGCAAATTAAAACATATAAATTAAAATGTAACAGCTTGGAATTACTATTCCTTTCCAACCTGGCAGGCTCAATGAATCACTACTTCCATCCAACTGCATGACATATAAGCTTACAAGGTACTGCCAAAACCAGTCTGCCTGCCTTTTTGTAGTACATCACCTTCCAGGTCACTTTAAAAAACGGAACTGGGTCCTCAGACTGGTCAACTGCAATGTACCCAAAAATATTCAAGTCCTAGCATCTTGAATTTAACATATTTTGATGCTATAATCAGTAAAGTAACTGGGAGACAAAGAACTGAATTCTGCCTTGGGATATAAACAAAAGGTGTGGATGGGTATTTTTCTAACTCAAATAAGGAAATTAAGATCAGAATTCATATTAATTACATCTCCAATTAGTAAAACATTTTTATAGGCTTTTGGAGCAGATGTCCTGTAAGAATACAAGCTCATACCTCCTCTTGAAAACAATACAACACTGCTATTGAGATGTTTACTGACTTTGCAGGGAAAGTTCTGCCCTGCAAAGGGCACACTGGTTACATCAGTAACTCCAGCATGCAAACCACTCGGATCACATTGGCTGTCTCATGAACCTCTGCAGGAAGAACATTTTCCCAGTTTTACTTCTCTTCAGGTTTTTGATTTCTCAAATAACTGGTTTATTAACATGTTTATTCAAATTCAAAATCCATATAAATATTCTAGGGAGAAAATGTTATGCATTACCAGATTCCAGTGCTCTTCATGAATAAGACTAATACCAGGAGAGTGCATACTGAGATGAGATGAATTTTACATAGAAGCGCGAGGAGAAAGGTAAATTATTTATAATGTGCTAAAATACGCCTTATTTATTTGATATGGGAGACTTCCAAATTACCTTTAAACTGCATTTTAAATCAACAGGCTTAATTATACTAACTAGTTCTACAACAGGAGAAAACCAGATAAAGTAAACCTTCTTTTGAAGTAGCCATAATAAGATAATATGCCATTAAAAAAGTCACCAGTGAATATGGATTATGGAAAAGGGTACGGAGGAGATTTCACCCACAATTACTGTATGTGAAGCTCCATCTGTAACTTAACTCTGGAATGTTTTTCTGCTTAAAATGACCAAGCATGCAAAATGCTTTGCAGTTGTCAAAAAGGCATGTTATTTTAAATTCTCATAGTTCACTGGTAAGTGATA
>VZTR01024627.1:165565-176651 GCA_013400775.1 Chaetops frenatus | reverse complement strand
AATTATAATATCCTCCTCGTTTTTAACATGAGTTTCATTTATTGCCATTTTTTTGAAGTATCTAAATAAATTGTTATAAGAAACTATTAACAACATCTTGTAGTGGCATATTTTAACAAAATGTGACAAATTATATTCAAGTTAGAGGAAGCAAACCCAGCAGATTATGAGAAGGCAACTAAAATGCTCTGATTTGGTTGGAAACAAAGTTATATTTTACATCAGTGGCCACCACTTCAGAAAGGATTAACCCTATTCTACCGGACTGAATCGACTAATTTAGCTACCTCATTTCTATCACCTGCATGGACCTGAAAGTAGGAAATCTTAAGAGAACACAAACCAAAGCTGTTGACACAGAGTGTTCCAGTGCAGCTGGTCTATACCCTCACACTCGGATCCATAGAACAACTCTGCTTTTGACTGAACCACATTTCATCCTCATGGGCAAAGCCTGAAGCTCGTTAAAAGTCTACCAAATAGTTCTAACTGGAAAAGTTAAGACATACTGATCCTTCTTGACACAAAGACAAACGCCATTAAAAAGACCACAAACAAAGGAGCACTGATGGTGGCCTTAACTTAAATCTCTGAAAAGTCATCAGATATTTGAGTACCAGAGTAGCTTGAACTTCTGAAAAAGCTCCACAAAAGGATAAGTGAGCACCATAATTGTCTCTACAAACTTATGCTGGCCCAGCTGCCAGGCATTCATGTATAAAAATACCTAATAATCAAAAGGTATTTATGAAAAGAATGTTTACATTCATTTACAGAATGTTTACATGTTATGAAAAGAGTGTTTATAGCAATGCTCTATCTACAGAGGAGGAAAGGTCTGTTTTCTCTGTATGAATGTAAGAAACAGAAGGAGGCAGAAATGACCACAACACCCCCCGTCTTTTTTTTTTCCCATTAGAAACATCCATACTAAAAATACTTACATGTTTTTAACTTAGAAGGCTCTGAACAGTTAGTAGTAGAATACTCAGTAAAGAGGGGGATTTTCAGTCAAATGAGCTTTGTATTTTTCCTCCCCAAATAAAAGAATACAGTTTTGCAGAAGCTCAAAGAGTTACTTTCTGCTCAAAACGTTTTTGTTTCCTGGGCCAAAAAAAAGTATTTTCCCCTTTCTATTATGCTCAGTTATATCAACAGTGTCTTAAAAAATAAATAGCTTTTATAAAACTAAATGTATTTTAAAACTGCAAGGTTTCATGGCATCCAAGTTTTAGCCTTCGCTTCCTGAGAGAAACTTAACACACTTCCTACTTCATGCCTGATAGTCTCTGTAATCATTTGCTTTACATCAGGATCATTAACTTGTTTCAGTCAAACTTGTAAAACATGTGAAAAGTAAAGAACTCCAAAAATATCTCCTTTTCAATTAAAAAACAGTTACATAACAGTATAAAAAGAAAAGTGAATTCTTTTCTGTTGGTTATATGGAAGATTGTTTAAAATGTATGAAAAGCTTCCTCTGAAGAAAGAGCAAGAAAAAAGAACAATTTAAATACCTGCTTCTTCACGTCCTTCAATATTTTGGTTTTTACTTTAAGAAACCATATAGTCTGATCAACTCCAAAAGAACTGCTCTTCTCCCTTCAGAGATGTATTCAATACCTGACCTCTATGCACTGATGAATGTATTCACATAAACTCTCTCATATCAACAATAAATAGATAAATCTATTAACTTTAGTTACAGACACAGGTATCTTTATCTTAAATACACACACTGTTTCTATTTCCAGGATAATATAAATGAATTGCTTTATACTTGCATAAACAATTTTTTTTTTTTACTTACATGCAAATAGCTACCATTACCACCTTCCCTGGTCCCTTGAAAAACATAGCTGCTGTACTGGAGCATGGCTACATAAAGAAAGAACAGATTATTTAATAACTATATCTTGACCTCATGATACACCTACCACACAAATTATTAAATAAAAAACTTTGCACTGCCCTGTACTGCAAAAGTTCTTGAAGGCAACTAATTTACTACTGAATGTTCAGCCAAAATGCAATTGGGTCTTACATATTTCTACAAATGGTTGGTTATAATGAAGTCTCCAGCAGAGGCCACTGCAGCCATAAGGCCCAGAGCCTGCTAAGGAATCATTCAACACACCCAAGCACCTTGATCTATGCTATGTGTCTGCTTAAGCAAAGAGGAAGGGCCAGCAGTGCACAGACAAAAGCATTCATCTTCTAGGGTCTTCTTCCTTAAAGAAACTTACTTAGGTTTTTTTAATTAATAATATATTCACTACACATATTAACAGGTTATATGTGAAATTGTAAGTTCAGCTACAATTTTGATAAGAAGACAACTGAAAAAAACCCTCTTACTGGTGAATTACACTGTCACACAGTAGGAACCCATTCAAGCAATTATCACAACATTTACTACTGCTTAACAGTCAGATCTAGATCTGGTATATTACAGTATAAAAAAATCTTCTAGTAATATTTAGTTACACAAATTTTCCTTCAAAAGGTCTCATAATACATTTCATGACATTTTTCTAGCCAAATAATTACAAACATCCTTACCTTAGTATTTCCAAAGAACTCCTTGTATTCCCACAGCAGCCTTTGGTTTCTAAACAGATCTGTAATACAAAATTATTATCATGAATATGTACTAGTAACCAGTAGTTTCAGGAATTGAAGTCTACTTTTTTATGCAGTAGCCAGCTTCTAATAAGAGCTACATGATCTATCTATCTGTGAAAAAGATCCTCTCTTGATGTTGTTAATCAGAAACACGTTGTTATACACTCTTGCAAAATGCCAAATACAATCTGTTATGATTGTTGGTATACATTGTTACCATTTCTACCAAGAAATGGTAATGCACAGAGGGAAAAACTCGATACACTTCGGCAAATTCAAGCATTTTATTTATATCCAAGAATTATTCTGCAAGAGAATAAAAAATTTTAAGCCCCTGTCTGCACTTTCAGTACACTTACAGATACCATAAGAGGTGCCTGCAGTTCTAGCCTTTTTGCCAGAAGGGTGTTCTAGTGGCAGAACTGTTTAAAAAAAACCTGATGTCTCATTTTCAGGTACACAACAGGACTAAGTATCTTGGAGCAGTATTGCCTCTTCTGTGATTTTAGCTGACTAGACAGATCCAAATACATTATAAACTACTGATTTGGTTGTATGTGTTATTGATAATACCAGCAAGGACAACAAAAAAAGTATTACACAAAAAAAGTAGGATTTGGGGGTACTTCTCCCCCTCTGAAAAAACAAAGGCAAGCTGAATTATTTTCAGAGGAAAAAATTAATGAGTAATGGTATGGTATTAAAATTTGGATTAGTTTTAACTCTTTCAGAACTCTCCATTAGAAAAAATGCAAAAGCACTGAAAATGTAGATTATCATCTAAAAATTGAAAGCCCTCCCAAAAAAGGATGACTATAGGTCTCAAATGAATGTACATTCTTGCTGCATCACAAAGATGATAATTTGCAAGACAGTAACAGACTGCATCTGCATAGATAGTAACATGCTATTCTATGATTATGCCACAAAACCTAGTCAGGAATTGCTAGTTCCAAATTTACATGTCTTCAATAAAATAAGACTACCTGGTGGATTTCTAACAATCATACTTGATTGTTCCATTTCAAGGTATTTGAAATCTCTATACTCACTTTCTCTGTACTTGATCTCTGCCTCTTTACGCCGTTTTCTTTCTCTGGCAAGAGCCTCTGGACTACCCCAAACTTCAAGAGACCTGCATGAAGTACAAGTAACTTAACAATGTTTTTATTCATGCAACTTTGTTTTTCAAGCATAAAACCATACCCTCCAATTTTATATACACAATGTAATTATTACAAAAATCAGGATATAAAATCTGTTCAGATAGAAAATGGAAAACATTATTGCCCTTTCACATTGCAAACTTGACTTTTAAAATTCTTTTCTCTCTCTCATATCATCCATTTTAAATGTTCTTACTTTGCCTCTACATCCGATCTCAGGTACACGGTGAAAGTCTCAGTGTCATCATGGGGACTTCGTCGTTTAATTTTTCTCAGCTGGTCTAAATCACTAAGGAAAGTGGACAAAGAGTTTAGTGCAAGAAAAGGATCATATTGTTCTAATTTGACTTTTATATCTGGGTGATGTTCCACAATTTTGATATTACTAATTTGCTGGACAAAAAAGCAAAGTTGTCTACTTCAAACAGAACAGACAACATGAAGCAAGTGATCTCTAGGAGGCTATTGAAAACCACTGCTTTTCACACACAGAAGTCCAAATCATGCCTTCATATTGTGAAATACTACACACAAGACGAAGCATTAAAACACTAAATAATAAAACATCCAATGAATGATCTGTATGCAGATAATGTACACATATGCTAAACAAAAGGCTTTATGAATTAGCATCTCTAAGTGGAACTGAGAAGTCATGAGACCATAAAAGTTAAGACATTTAATCCCAAAATTTACACTCCCAGCACAAGCTGCAAAAGGCTGAAGATAACAAAGTTACTTGGGGGAACAGATAAACTTCCTGTGCTGAGCTACACATTAGGGCATCTACACATTAAGCAAAAATGGGAGGAACAGAGATGTCTCCCCTCAAACTAGATTTATGGTCTCAAAAGCACAAATAAACTACTTTAAGAAGCAAGTACTGAAACATGAAAATTAAGTGCAAGCTCCTAGTCCACTGTATAACTAAGCAAGAACTAATTTCAGCCACTTAAAATTATGTACACCAAAAAAGCATTTAGAAAAAGTTGTTGAGCAAAATCACTCTACAATCACAATTACTTCTCATGCACATATGAACAAATATTCAGAATTTAAATCTTAACTCAAACCTATCATACCTGGATTTAAGACAAAACTCATTTATTGCTCTGACGCCAGTGATGAAGTTATTCTGTGTGTATTTTGGTCCATACTCTCTTTTTTTAAGGACTGCTTTCACTTAAAAAAAGAAACAGATACACAAGTTAAGACACTCATGGAGACTACAGCAGAAACTTCAAAAAGCAATTCAATCTAGTGACATATTGTGATATCTCTAATTGTAAATCTGGAAAACTATGCTTGCCAGTGATATAGAAAATGGACAGTGAAAAGAAAGGTATCTTCCTCATTGTGAAAATGAGGAAGAGTAGAATAATTTACCTCCAAAATGCTACTTACTAAGCTGTAGTTCAGAGTTCTCAAACCTAACTGCCACTGTCAGCTACTTCTCCAACTTTGATGTCAGGGATGGTGCTTGGCTACATAAATAGCATTCAAATATGGCCACTTGAAAACCCTTGGTCTAGCAACTGAAATAGCAACAGACTGCCCCATTTTTATTTTTCTCAATAATCAAGTCCACCTTCTGCAAGTAAGACTTTTGACCATTGCAGAGCATACAGAGAAATAAGAAAGACTGTATTCATCATTTTTCTCAACAATTGCTTTCAAAATTAGTAGTTTTGACATTGGGCATTTATAACAATTAAAAACATATATTCCTTATTCATAATGCTTTTTATGTCTAGAAGATATACTCTTATCACATCAGATTTTCATGCACAAGAAAAAGAATACCACACATTCAGAAAAATTATAAATGGAGTTTTAAATTTATGCCATTATTTCCTGCTTGCTTGTATGTATATAACTTCCTCTTATTCTTAAATGTAAATCACTATACACTAACATGCATTAAAACCATGCTTCTTGGAAGACTAGTTACATTCAGAAGGATGTAACACAACTAACTAACAGTGAAATATAACTAACATTACAGAATACAACTTCAAACAAAAAGCTCAGACTTAGATTCTGCTGGTGAGAAGACACATGAACTTCTTGCAAATCACAGGATTGATGTGATTTCTATAGTTGGTCCAGAACTCCTCATCTCAGGAGCCTTCCATTACATTTTCTCTACCCTATCCAACTAACGAGGGGAGTGACAGACTGGCTTGGCTGGGCACCTGGTGTCCAGCCAGTGTCAAGCCCACCACATTACTACACCCAAATGGGAATTTTACAGAACTCAGATTAGGCAGTTCATGTGGCCAAAATACATTTAGCAGCAACACTGATTAGATTAACTCAGTAATAAGAAAGAACAGAGGAAGACTTAGAACAAGGAACAGGGAAGATCAAGTATTCAGCTTAGCCCCATTAAGTCTGAGAGGGGGAAAGGACATGCCTAAAAACACACAAGGAGAACAGACTGTGACAACACCTGAAAAAACAAATCAGTCTTTTTCTGATGAACCTGCAGCTTAAATGAAAATCACAAAGAAACACAAAAGAGTGAGTAATTAGAAGGAATACTGCTATGTTTGATTTTTTAGGAGTCGTTTTCAAACAAACAGGTATCAAACAAAGTTGGCACACAAGTATGTTTTAAAATGCTATTCATATAACTTGATTACACAACTGAAGAGGAGGCTAAGTTTCCTTACACTTTTTTTTCAATTTCTTTACCTTTTACTTGGATTGGCTGTTTAGACGGAGACTGCTTTTGGCCTGCATTGGTTGTATCTTGTCCTGTAAAATAAAATTAAAGCTCACTGTAAATATGGAAGTACCTACTTTTCTTTTTAGTAAAAGGTCTGACTGACATAACATTAGAATATAACTTAATATTGCATTGCACCCTAACAATTAGAAAATGTATTTGCTATATTTCCAACATTTAAACTCTCAAAAGACAGATATGAAAAAAAAAACCCAAAAGTAAATATTTAATATAGCATTGATCAATAAATTCCTAGCAGCTTGCAGACGAACACCAATTTGCAACATATTTCAGAAAGCACTCCAAATTTTTAAAAAATATATTTTAACAGTGCACTTATGGTTTGGACAAGTTTTATGCAAAACTTTAGGTTAGTAAATATAATTAGTTCTATATGGCTTATGGCTGCTATGTATCAGAGTGTTTCAGAGCTTCCAAGCTGGGATTCAATTTTAAGGGACTGAAGCTTCTTCAGTTACAAAAAGTTAGATCCTTAAAACACAGAGTATTTAAACCAAAATCCACAGCTCAGATGTAACAAGCTGGAGGTGGACCAAAAACAAAGCTTTTTAGTTGGTTTTGAAACTTGAGGATATGATTCTACTACAACAAACAATAAAATACAATTTACAATAGTGAAATGAATCTTAATATTTGGAAAACAATAAATTCCACTAATTTTAGTGAGATTTCTACTTAGAAACCAGAAGTACTACTTGAAAATTCAAACAAATATTGCATCCTTGTCTCATACATCTCAACATAGCTTTCAGAACAAAAACCTTATGGTTCTAACATGTCAAACCAACATATCCACTCTTTTGTGCTCCACCACTCCATAATATTGGAGGTTTGCCACACATTCATAATCATTAACAAAATTAAAAATAACCTTATTGAAAGTGACATATTTTAAAAAATGAAGATTTTTCAAGCAGGTTAGTTTAAGTAATGAGGTACTTGCAGCTTAACATGCTACTCAAATTAGTCAAGACCAGATTCTCTTGAAAGATATGATACATAACTATGTTTCAATCAGGCAACCAATTAATGCCCAAAAAGCAACTGAGAAGTACAGCTAATAACAATTCAAGGATCCTTTCTTGGAAAAATAACATTTATAAATTTATGAAGGTGATCTTACTACATAGCAAATAAGGTTGCACTGTAACTAACTAGTATTCCTTAAACAGTCATCTCTTTCACATAAAAAAATAAGAAAAAAAAATCCCTATATCCTTCCTTTTTTTACCTGGTTTAAAATACCAAAGAGCTGATCCATTAATACTGATGATAAAAAACTTCCTCGAAGAGTGTTTTGCAAAAACTGAGTAGCAGCTTCTTTTCAAAATCATGTACAACCATTTATATCATTAAAAGAAATATCACAAACACTATTTAACAAAAGATTGGGACACAAGATTTCAGAGGGGAGGAAAAAAGACATTAAGATTATATCCATGCACACAACCCTATGTACATCGCAGTTTACTACCTCGGCTTAGAGACTGATCAAAATCATGGTGCATTACTGAGGAAAAAGGATACAGAATACTTTCATTCACAATCACTGTTTTTCAGACAAGTAGAGGTTGAAATGGTAGAACTTTCAAGACTGAACAACATTTAAGACTCACTTTTGTACTTCTAAACATCAGAATGTAATCCTCTTAACTGGCTACAGTTACTAGCTTTTAAAGACTGTTGCAAGCCCCAGGAAATTACAAGTTACTAAAGGAGGAACAAATATCTGCTACCCAGACAAGGAAAAGGAAATTTTCTTTATAAGAGCACTCCATTGCAGACAAAAGCAGAAAGAAAGAGAGCTTTCATTTTGAAAAGCATCTGTTATCTCTTAAGCATAGTCTTCCAAGCCTGTATCTGTGCGGTCCCACAGTTAATAAGCATCAAAAACAGAGGATGTTACGATGGAGCAAGGACAAGACAGTTCTGAATTTCACAAGCATCTAACAAGCACAAAATCGACAACCGAACCACAGGGAGGGTCAGGTTATGCACACTTGATCAAACATTTAATGTGAATGCTGCAGTCCTAACAACTGTCAGATTAGAAAGCTCCAGCAGATGAAACAGCTCAACCTTCTTTACCTGTCATTTATAGCCTGGCCTTGGAGTGCCACAATGCTCAATAGTGACATTGGTTCAATCTTTATCATTCATTCATTTCACACACCATACCTGAAATACTACCAAAAAAATTCAAATAAAGAAGCAAAGCGGTGAAAGATGAGTAATATCTTCCATTTCTTACCCATTGAATTACTTATTCCTTTTCAACATCTACATTTTTCCATCACCACTTTAAATTTGATTACTCTAAACTTAAACCCTTAAAATATCAAAATTACAAAGACATAAATTTCAGCATTCTTCCCTGCTTATGCATTTGAATTTCCTATATAGATTCCCACAACCAAAAATACTAAGAATACTGCAATCGTAAGATCATACAATTGGGGGAAAAAAAAATCACTAAATATATGAAGCTTTTACATTTTTATAAATACTCTCTATTGTAGCTTAGTACTACCTGTTTCAACTTTATGCAGCGTTTCTCCACCAGGTGATCCATTTTTATCTTCTGATCCAAGATCTTTCTTCTGACCACTGGAGGTATAAACTCTCACTTGACTCATCAACTGCACAGGCAGGCGATTGCATGGCAGAACACAACATAGGCTCCCACCTTTCAATGAAACTTGCCATCCTAACAAGGGGAAGAAAAAGAGCTTTTTCAGGCAGCCATTCTGAAAGAAAAAAGAAGGGAAAGTGGTTCTACTCTGCCAGCATAAGTTATGAAAAATTAGCTTGTTAGTACTGATCCATGCTTATTTTACCCATCTTTATGAAAAACAAAAGAAGAGTACACAGCATGCTTTCATTACCTCCCTTCAAACAGCCACTTCTAAATTTCATTCTAAGATTAAGGGGGTTTTCCCACAGTACAGTATGCATTTTTTTTCCAGAGACCTCTGGATGATCTTAACAGTTAAAAAAAAAAGAGCTATTTGACAAGATCAGCATTCTGATAAAGTCCCATTCTAGTCATACTGCCTCAAAGTCTTTAAAAAACATATATTGATAAAAGAACTAGTACAGACCATTACAAAACTATTAACCAGTGTTGCCATTTCATTTCACTCTGCACACTCTGTACAAATCACAGCTTACCAATGAAGAAAAACTGAACTCTGCAAATTATACAGTTGCTAGAGAAATCACGCAGAAAAGCGCACAACATTGTACAAAACATTTTATAGGGAAGTGTCTTAAATTACAAGATAATTATGCAAAAAATCCCTTGAGAAACCACCCTGGGTAGGCAACCTTCAATTTCAAAAGCTTAGCCAAAAGCAGAGTTGCAGTACAGACCAACCTGTATAAGCAACCCGTTTCTTTTACGGAGCACAACACTTCTGTAGAGAGGGTAAATAACACCCCCAACCAGAAATGCAGCAGGGAAAGTGGCTGCTTTGGAAAGCACTCACTAAAAAATAAATATGTTTTTAAAAATAATTAAGAGGTGCCAGTAAATAAAGGAATACAAAACACGAGCACTTAACTATGAATAAGGCACCTCTCACAAAAAAAAAAAAAGATACTATTTTACAGAACTGTTCATTCCATAAAAGTCTCAATGGCTTTTCTTTTTTTTTAAATCTTCTGCACACCTGCATGTCTATATGCAA
Organism: Chaetops frenatus; assembly: GCA_013400775.1. Classification (NCBI taxonomy): domain Eukaryota; kingdom Metazoa; phylum Chordata; class Aves; order Passeriformes; family Picathartidae; genus Chaetops; species Chaetops frenatus. Next base: position 166,419 of record VZTR01024627.1, on the reverse strand, counting down.
CAACCTGAACCTTATTGAAGGAAAAATTTCACCAAAAAAGGACAGCTCTTACTAACAGTTGTTGCAAATGTGACAAAAGCCCTTAATACTGAACTCAAAGCAGTTCACTGAACTTACTGATTAGGAATTTATAAAACACTACAAGAAATACGCGGCACAAGATGAGCAGTGTTGTTTCCTAAGCTTTGGTGATCCTGTAGCAGTGGAAAAGGGGAAATTTAATTAGCACATTTCGAGGGCGTTTTTCCTACTAATCCAAGCACGCACAAGAAACCATTAAAGAAAAAGAGTATTTGCTGCAATTTAACCGTGACTACACGAAAAGGGGCAAAACTGCTTAGAATTCAAATTTCATGAGATCTGTGGTCTAAGGGAAAAGCCGGGGCTCGCCCCTCGGATTATCACAAACCCTGTTAAACCGCGCTACGTTTTATGTAATTACTGCAAACTTGGGCCCGGCACGGGTATGACGCGCCCGCTTTACGTCAGATGGGGCTGGCACAGCCCGGCCGAAGACACCCCGGCCCGGCACTCCGCTCGGAAAACACTTGCACGTTTTCCTTCTTTTTACAGCCGACCCTCAGAAAGCAGTCGGCGCTCTCCGCGGGTGCCGACCCGCGGGTGCCCGCCGCCGGGAGCGGTGCCACCGCCTCGGGAGGGACCCGGGCTGCCAGCACCGCCTGCGAGCGCCGGCACTCGCTGTGCCCCAGGCCAGCGCGCAGCTCCGTCAGAGCTCCCTACGAGCCTCGGCCGGCGCGGTGCAGCGGCTCGGGCCCCGCAGGACTCACCGTGGCAGGCGCGGGGCCGCGGCGCCGCCTGGCACCGCAGGTACAGGCGGTAGAGGCCGCGGCAGC
>VZTR01024627.1:127575-160716 GCA_013400775.1 Chaetops frenatus | reverse complement strand
TGTTTATTTAAAATAATTCAGTGACTGACTGTATTACTCAAACTACAACAGTCCATCATGATGAAATTCTCCGGTATTACTGTCTAGCAAGAAATATGTGATATGTAAAGGCTAATAAGAAACGAAGGATTTTATTGTTCCTTGCATGAAAAATTACATGATATAAAGCCAATTTGAATGTTTTTTAATCTGAAATTCATTAAATATTTCAGTTCATACAGTGGAGAGAGGCTTGCAATGTCTCCAGATCCACAGGAAGAGCTGATGGTATTGACTTAATATAGTTTAAATTACTCTTCAGGATTCCCATCATATCCTGCCTTATGGGTCTCTCATACAGCATAGCAAGGGGAAAAAAGGGAAAAGGAAAAGACTTCTGATTTTTGTACCTTTTGTGATCCTACACATATACAGTTAACACAAAGCAGCTACATACCAATAGTACAAAAAAAGTGTGAATGCATAAAGTGTCCAGTGATCTCAAACAGCCTTTAAGGTTTTCAGGTACACCACTTAAATTCACAGGAAATGAGACAGTATTTTGTGGCAGGCCAGTGCATGAGGAGAATGACTCTTCTGAAGCACAGAATGGTGAATCTACAGAAGCTTGCATAAGACCACTCTGAGTCACACAGGTCTGTAAAGCTATTTCATGGTCATTGGGTCAAAGATCTACATAAACTAAAAGTAAATATTTTCATTTCCAAGGGACAAATCATATAATCAAATAAAATTTCCAGCCTGTGAGTAAGGAAAAAGAACTCTCAGGGTAAGCAGCACTTGCCTTCATCCAAAAGCAAGAAAGCAAGATTAAAATAATTAAAAACAATACTAGGTACATAATATGTAAAATACTGAAACAACTGCTCATTCTTTACAGTAATATGCAGACGTGCATAAGAACACAGGACTTGAAGCAAGAAGCTTCTTGCATCATCAGCTCCAGTCTCTTGCTACTCCACTTGTCCTATAATTTCTTATATGAACCAAGCAAGCTTAAAAGCAGCTTGATTCTTTTGCTCCTAAGGAAAAAAAATAATTACAAGAATGTCAAATAAGCTCAATTAGTAGTTTTGAAGTGCATTAAGGCAGCATATTAGAAACACCCGTGCAGTGCAAGAAATCTTCTTTAACAACTATTTCCCTTACAAATGTGTACAGCCTGCAGAGAGAGAAGGCCGCCAGAGGACAGGAAGAGGCTCCTTCATCATGGAGCACAAAGTGTATTAACATTTCCAAAAAGGGGGAAAAACCCTCTAAGTATTACATTTTATTTAGTCATTTATCTATTTCTGTAAGTATACGTATACATCATCCATTCACAGCACATACATATTGATGCAACTGACCGTCTTACCTCTGCCCCAGTGATGTTAAAAAATTTGAGATAATTTAAAATGTGAATAGAGCCATTGGATGCTCAAACACATGAATGCTGAACTTGATGCTTGTTGCTGTACCTGTAGTTTTCTAAGGCTTCAATATTTCTCTGTATTATACAGTTACACAACTGAAAATACTAGACATAGGAAAATCCAGAAAGTCAACCTCAGATTTCAATCTGCCATTACAAAAAAATTTCATTAATGGCTTTGATTTATACTTTATCCCTGAAAGGATTCACAATTATTTTTGTTGTGCTTTAGTCAGAACATAACTGAAGTTGTTATAGCAGAAAGTATGTTGAAAGGGATTGTAATAAGCAAACATATGTCTGGTCAGATTGTCCAGGTTAACAAAAATTAAATCCAAAAATATTAAGATACTAAGTTTAAAATATCATGTTCTATGCAAACATACATCAGGACAAAACCTCATGATTTGCACATACAAGATCTTCCCCCAGATTGCCAAAAACAAAAACAAAAACACCATAGCAGAGCAACACAGAAAGAGAAAAGTCAAAAGAAAAAAAAGGCCAAGAAGTCCAGAGCATTTCTTTCTTTACTTTTTCACTAGAGAAGCTTCAAACATGATAGAGAAGAACATGTAATTCCACTGCAGACTGCTTTCATTTTAAGTAAACCAGGATTAGACTGTCAGCTCCTGTTTAGTGTGGCTATTTCAATAGTATATTAATGGAGAACAAATTATACATAATTTACAGCTTGAAAACTTAAGTACTCTCCCGAGGATACTGATGACATGAAACCATTAATGGTGAAATGGAGTTTGTGAAAGCAACAGAGCACCCAGCAGGATTCCCAGTCATCTTTGTATCACAGAACTGGTGTGACTCTTGGAATGTCCTTCATAGGGCCAGGAGTTGGACTTGCTGATCCCAATGGGTCCCTTCCAAATCTGCACACATTCTTTGATTCTGTGATATTCTGTGTTCTCATTATTTTTTCTCCCCTTTCTCTTTCTATTGCATTTCTATGTTCATGAAAACAATAGTTGATATTGCTTTAACCCCTACAAATAATCTAGTCATGCACCTTTTACAATTTCTGATTTTCAGCTTCATTTTCCCGTGAAATAACTAACTGATGCATCATCTTCATCTAACATACTCCTGCTTTTAACACTGGCAAAGGAGCATGAGTGAATGTTCATAGGGACACATATAGCAAATGAAAATACCATGATCTGCACTTGTTCCAGGACAGCAGTTTCCTAACGCCAGGCAGGAGTCTGGACTGTTGAAACATTCATCTCACAAGCAAGTTTACGTGGTCAGATGCATGGAAGCTGTGGTAGAGATGAACTCAACCTAAATTAAGAACAAAGTTTTCCAAGGCTCCTCAAAATACAGTCCATACTACTGCTTTTACAAAACCCCAGCTGTATGGTGGTAGCCAGGTGTGGTAGAATAAACCCCATCTATCTGGTTGGCACTTAGGTTGAACAGAAGTCAGCTACTAACTGTGCCATCACCAATGAGCTAAGCNTATTTTACAACCCAAGACACTAGCCCACAAGACGAGGGTAACATAGGGTCACATTATTAAAAACACTGGTTCAAAATTTTGCTTAGTAGTTGCAAAACAAATTAGTATTATCCTGACCAAAATTTCACATAATTCAGCAGTAACCACGACTCATTTTCAGTTCAGCAGTGGCACCTACTTAGGTGTAATCATAATCACAAAATAACCTATTTTAAAATTAAAGGGACAGGACTTTTGCCAAAACACAGATGTACAACTTTCTCTGCTAACACCTGCACTGAAAATATGGCAGTAAACTGGGTGCATAGATTTTTTCCACAGGACTTGGTATTACCTGTGCCAGATATAAAGCAGAATAGTTCCAATGAATTAAAGACAGGGATCAGCTCTTTTTTTTTGTTTGGATATACACCTTAATCTTCCTGTTTCTCTAGAAAAAGTAAATGAGGTGTTGCAGTAGCTCACTGCATTCTGCACTATTCTAAACACATACACAAAAAACCAACACCCAACATGCACCTGGAACACTTAACACAAAGCTGTTGGTCAGTAACTCCAACTCACTCAGAGATCTGAACTTAAAGTGCTTTTTTGCAACACACACTGGTAACATTTAAAATCCAGAAAAAAAATACACAATTTGATTTCAAGAACATCAACAAAACAATAGGTATCAATACAGAAAACTATTTAATTTGTTTCAATATAAATATTTGACATACAAAGCACATACAGTGAAAAAGGGTCACAAAAAATTACAAATGGAGATACTTGCTCATTCACTGAGAGAGGCCCTTGGTATTTCCAATTTCATACCATCAAATTTATCATTCTTGCTGATTTAAGCACAGCACTGAACAAATATGGATCCCAGTGCTTTCTTTCCCAGGTACTGGTATGGGTAATTTACTGCAGTGATCCAATTTGAAAATCAGTAGGGACCAGTAAATCACTGCATAAAAGAAAGAGCGAATGAGGTGCTTTTTCCTTAGTGTCAGCAGCCTGCGATTATTATGTTTATTAGATTTTCTTGAAAGGGCTTCACATTTTCTCAAATATGCAGGAGAACTATATTTCCCCTCTGAGCCCTTACATTAGCATTTTGTGCCTCAGTCCTTGAATACAAGTAAAAGATGAATTTTTCAATTAATTTTAAAAGTTTATACCATCTGGATGGCACAGAACTAAGCAATGAAAACTCCCTTACCTGCACATCTGCCATTATCACAGAGCTAGCTTCTGAAGAGCAGTTAAAAAGTTATGCTGAGATTTTATGAAAAAGATTTTTGAATCCACATTCAAGATTAAATTCCATTACATTACCCATACTGATATCTTTCCATCTTTGAAATAAAGAATTGCTTAAGGTTCTGTCCTTAAAAGGTGATTTAAAACAGCAAGGCCTGACTGTTTCTGTGACTTTAAGAAAATTATACTGTGAAGTTACAATACAAAGATACACTAACCAATTTCAGTGTTTATATGTCATTTAATCACAAATAGGCTTACCACAGCTATTAAAAATTATAGACAATTAAAACAGATTAGCATACCCTACTACCACCTAGCACATGAAGTGCTTGGGATCCTACTCTGCTGTATTATTTTTTGTCAGAGACGATACAAGGGCCACACCTAGCACTGCATGTGAAAATCAATTGTTAACGCTATTTTAAAAGAGCATGTTCTAGCACAAGGTCTTCTTTACCCTTAATCTGAGCACTGTAAGGTACAGCACTTTTTATCTGAGCAGTGTAACGTACAGTACTTTTTTGAAGTATTTAAGCCAGCAGTTAGTATAATTTTAGGAGCAGGAATAACAAGTCATATGTAGAGTAGAAACAAATCCGCTTCCTCCGGGCACTTGTCCAATTCTTTTTTCTATTTCCTGCTCTGCCAGAACTCTTACATCCACCCAGGCAAGTGCTCTTTCCTTCCATGTCTCCATTCCTGTCTTTAAAATGGGTAAGAACGTTCTTAATGAACATGGCATCTCTACAGCAAATGTTGCAATACAGGTGCCTAATGGTAAAAGGGTCTAACACAGACTGTACAAAAGAATTGGCTACGTTTGGACAGTACTATCACATACATAGTTAGCAGCTCAAAAACTGTTGGAAAAAATAGTGGCTCATAATTATAATAATTTTTATTTAAATCCTTAAGACATTAACAGATATTGCTCCACTTAAACACCCATCAAAGAAGGGAGCAAAACATAAAACTGACAGCACAGAAATGACAATATACGTATAACATTAAATAAAAGTCAATAAAGGAGAGGATGGATGTATTGGTGAGTTACTTTTTGTGTAAGAAATCTCAACTGGCATTAGCTACTCCAACAGACCCAATGGCTCCTGATACTTTATCTACAGATGAAAATAGATAAGTGTTAAACTGGAGTATCACTTCTACAGAAAGCTTGTACAGAGCAAGGGGTTGGTCTACCCACAGAATCTATGCAACACCACTTAAGTTAGGAAACTACGACAGAAAGCAAAGAGCAGAGTGATTTATACCAGTGGTAACAGTTATCACATTAGGTAGGTAACCTTTCAGTAATACAAAAACTCTTCAGCTTCAGTTTGGGGTTGGCAGGCACTTTATGGTCAGTTGCAAAATTTCTCTACAATCACAGACTTCTGTCACAGCCTCTGCATCACAGCTAGCTGTTGACAGCATAGCAGCATGAACATACAGCTCTCTTCACCAAAAAAACCCCTCAAGCTATCAGGATACAACCAGCATTTTACGTTTAATTTAATCTTCAGAATAGAAACAGTCACAAACTGTAGTGAGAAAGCAGGCTCAAGGACAGAATGTTTTTGCCAGCATTGAGGAAACTTGGTGTTATCACTTAGGCAGCTGAAAGGCTACAGTAAAAATCAAAGTTGATGCAGAGCACAGGTCAGTTGCCCTATTTATTTGGCTTGAACGTTATTCTTACAACATTGCTCCATGTTTTCTCAGCACATCAGAGAAGTACGTTTTACCAGGCCACAAGCTGCTCATTTGTCAAAAGCCAAGAATATGCTACTGGCCAAGCCAAATCAAATAAAATCAAATCAAATCCCTTTTATGAAATTTTCTCCTCTTGGTCCACTTTCAAGACTTAATAGAAAGAGAGAAATTCAGTATCCACATCTAAGTTCTACTTCATAGCACTGTCTTCCAACTCTTTACTCACAGCACTGTCATTCACTTACTCCTTTTAATCTTTCTCCTGCATTCATTGAGTTGGATCTCTACTTAGCATCCCTCAGTTATAGCTGCATTACACTGGATCCAGTTTAGACTCGTCCCTAATTTAATATCATACAATTAAGGAACAGTAAAATGCACCCGTAACAGCAGTCAGACCACAAAAATTTGCTCATAAGTAACATGTTCTTTTGCTTACAGTAATTACAGATTTTTTTGCCTTCCACTTCCAGTATGGTGACCAAATTAATTTTTAAATCACAGTGGTGCAAACAGCTGAAGGGAGTCTGATGTCACCATTCAAAAAACACATCATGCAACATGACAGAGGGTCTAGAATCATGCTGAGGAACTGACAGAGTAATAAGTTGGTCTGGATTTTTTTCTCTGATTAGTTACCATTGTTGCAGTGCATATTCTTGGGTTAGATTTTGAAGAAAAGGGTCATAAATTTTTGCACTTTAGAAGGCAAAAATTCCCTATAAAATAATTCAGGAATGCACAAGACATTATGTCCCAATTCAGAAGCAGCAGTGGGAATATAAGAACATGCACACATACACACAGGACAGCATTCTGCTCACCTTCCAGGTTCAAGCATCAGTAAGTTGTGTTAAACAGAGAACATGAGTCTGAAGAGCCTAGCAAGTTACATTTAACACTCCTTTTATTGCAGTAGAAATTTTAGTTTTTATAAAATCCTCAAATTACAGGATATACATATAATCAATTTCATTGCAAGTCTTTAGCAGCTGTAGAGCATTAACTGCATGCAGTTGCTTCTGCAGTGTGCGAGTATTCTATAAATAGCTAATCATGTTCAGAGAGCAAGACAAGTAGTCAAAGAATATCATATTCAATTACCAACTGGTTCATCAGTACCAAGAGGTTGAACAAAAAAATGAAATAAGTTCATAAATACATGGCTCTGATCTAAAAACTAATACAGCTGGAAAGTCAGAATGATATCCACATCACAAACAAGGTAACTCAATAGTTACAGGAAAATACTTTGCTTCAAGACTGTTTTTGAAAGAGTTTCTCATAAGGTTTCTCTGACCATGGAAGAGTAGTCAAGTTCAGTGCTACAGAAGTTTACAAAAGGCCAATGAAAGCCCTTTAACTTTATGCAATTAGAATACTAACACTAACTACAGAAAATTCAGCAAATATTTTGCCTTGAATTTATGGAAAGAAGTTGTGTTCAGAAAAATAGTATTATTTTTCCATGACCTACCCTTCAGCTGCTGGGTGAATGCATAATCAGTGTAATTAATTTATGCACTTAATTTAATATTCACTTCTGTAGTCATGACACTGGCTTCAGATCAGTTATCAGATGGATTTATGCCAAGAAATCCTACACCCATTTGTTTCAGAAGCTGCCTAAACAGGTGCAATTCTTTATGCCAATTTCCCATCACAATGAGGGTCTCAGAAACTGGAATAACAATTTATATAGAACTACCTACAGATTAATTTTCTAACAAGCTAATATGCTTGAATTACTGCAGTCTCACATTTGTGTGGACACATGAACAAATTTGCAATGACTCTGCAAAAGTTACTGTATTTGCATTAATTAGTTCATTTGACACATGGTTAAAACCTGAAGCATTGTATCTTAGTCTGAAAATCCTACAGGTCAGCAGTTTGGCTTGGTAAAACAACTTGTAATGACAAGAAAACTGCACAGAGTTTTCTGTGATCTGTCTCAGTATTTCTTCCAACAATGTAATGTAAGATTAAACCACAAGGTAGAAACATGGGAGAGTCATTTTTAAGTACTATTAATAAAAATAGCCTCTCCTTCAGAAAAAGTGCTATCTCTGTCAGCTTGATAGATTTTAATCTCTTGTGTTAACTTGAAAGTGGGTCGTATCTCTACACTGAGCATAGTAAATTGGACAAAATAGTTCTACAGATACATTTAGTAAGCAGAAGAATACTGTCCAAAATGTACTGCATACTGCAGGTATGTGTATTAACTGCTAGCCACTGGAGACATCCTAAAGTATTTATAGTTCCAACTAACATAAATCTAGTGAGCACAGATCTCTTACAAAAGTTTCAATCAATCTGAAACAATCCTTGATTTCAAAAATAAAACAACAAACTTGTATGATTGGGCATGTTTTAGGTAGGATGCAGCTACTTTTTTTCATCAATTAACAATACAGCACAGTAATTTTAAGTTTCTACTGTTTGTTTTTGATATACTAAATTTAATATTATCTCCAAGAAAAGCATGTATGTATTTTTATACAGACTGGAGTGAGATGAGTGTAAAACCAGGAATTTCCAATCATCAGCAGAAGTTCCAGCTGCTCATAATGTTCACAAAACACCAGTGCCTGAATTTGGCTATGCAACAGTTGGTGCCAATCTGCTTATAAAGGAAATGCTGCTGAGGCATAGTCTTCTTACAAAAACAGGGCACGAGGGCTTCATTATTAAGTGTTCAACAACAATCCTGAGTTCGGTGAAGAGGGTCCTGAAAAATGAGATTTAAAGACAGTTTTAAAATCCTACAGCATTTATCAGAAGTATCATCTACTTATATCTTTTTCATTGACTTCTTGTCTCAATATCACACACACATACATTTTCAGTTAAATTCTTTTAACCAACACAGTGCTGCAGAGAGCTTCAGAATTCTTGAGTTTTAAACATTAATATTTTAACTAACTCTATAACAATCCTCAGCTGGAAGCTACTGAACTAGAGACAGCAGAAAACCTCCATCTTCAAGCAAAAAAAGAAGAAAAAACAAAAATACTATAAAGGCTATAAAAGCACTATAAAAAAGAGAAAAAAGAATAATGCTTTATCACAAATAGTCTAAGGAGTTGGGAGGCAATTGTGTGTTTGTGCTACTTCTAGCCAATATGCAAGAACCCTGCACTGCAGAAGCAACTATTAGAAGACAGACATGAGAAATAAAACCCACATCATCAGTTTCACTGAAAACCAGAAAAATGCCAGCAGAACATTTTGGATAAACTAGTTCTACTGAACGTCAATTTTTGTACCACACATCTTAAATTATTTTTAGATACCAAAGTAGTAAAGCAACTTCACAGATATTGTTCGTGTTGTTAAAACTAAATATATGTAGTAAGATTCCTTATAAAAATAGGGAATATAAGATAATTAGGCTTATGATTCTCAGACATGTCTTCGCATTTCATGGCAGCCAAAACCTCTTTCTGATTGAGCAGACTGCAAAGTATGTTCAGAAAATCTTATGCTATGCAATGGTCGTAAGTAAACTTCTGAGAAAGGACTCACCTGACAAAACGCTCATAGAAATATTTATGATTTCAAAGTCTAAGGCAATAAGATTGGCTTGACCAACTTTCAAAATCAATAAGGTTCTATTTCAAATACAATTAGCTGTATTTATGAATTTAACTAAAGAAGGTAATAAACACGTTTAAGATCATCCACAGGATTTTTTTCTCTCAATATTACACAAGTTTTTAAGTGCCTCACGGGCTTAGCCTCCGATGCACCTAGAACCTAAAAATATCTCTCTGGTAAGAAAGACTTCCTTCTCCCAAAGCATAGTTTTAATTACACTAGCATGTTCTGAAAGCTCCCATTCAAGAATGGTGGTACATTTCTGATCACTTACATGAAATAAATCTAACCTTCAACCAGCCAGGGTTTTATTTAGCATCCAGATGTATTTCACATTCTATAATTGCCATTTGCAGATGTATTGTGAGTTCTGCATTCATTTAGAATGAAAAGCTTCTGAATGCCTAAGCACTATGCAGTTAAACACTAACTTCCAAAACCAATTTAGTACTTACCGACAGTATGGATTTCGCCGAGAAGAGTAGCGTAACGTAAGAAACCTATAGTAAATGAATGGCTGGAGCAGACTCCCTTGTCCACTGAAAGAGAATAGTTCAGTAGAGCTTACTAGTGACAAAAAAAACCCCAAAAGAAAATACCAAAACCAGGAATTTTTCTAAGAAAACCAAGCAAACTACTTGGGCTCAAAAAAAAAAGCTAGATTTGGGTCACATTGGTTCAGAAAATCTAGATCTGACAAGGAAAAGTACATAACCATGCATTTACAAATGCAGAAACATTATAGAATAAAACTGCTCAGTGAAGCAGTTAAAGTGCTGTTCTTGTATTGATTTTATATTTATGAAGTATTTTTATATGCTCATTTCTGGTGGTGTGCAAAGAATCACAGGAATGATGGTGGACACGTGTTCCATAGCAAGAAAACACTTGTTGGTCAAGCACAGCAACTGGCTGACATAAGTAGTCCAGTTACAGTGACCCGGTTCAATCTAACTGCAGCACTTTGAATATCTGGACCATATTTCTAGCATCTTTTGCAAAACTGCTCAGAACACACTGCAGACAATTACAGATGTATAATGAGACTTCAATGTCAAGCTAATACCCAGTTATTTCAGTTACAGTGAAATTAGGCTTCGGTATTTTACAAAACTGCTGTTTGACATGGCTGTGTTGTGAAATAGTGAAAACATAGCACACAAACCATACACAGCAAAGCACAGAAATGCCCTAAGTTTTAGTGACTGATGCCACTTTAAACAACACATTATTTAAAAATTCTGGTTGAATTTAAACATGATGGTTCAAGTAAGTAGATCTCCTTCAAGTATTAGCAACATCTTTACCCAGAAGAAAAATATCAAGTAAAAGTGAGCTACAGGAGGGAAAGAGGAAATCCTGAAACCTGTACAGTATTGACAAACACTTTAATATCCTACAACATTTAAAGAACAAAATCTCTCAATAGCTGCATTTAGCAATTAAATTATTTTAAAATTTGGCATATGATCTTTTACAAGCTTCAGTATCTACTAAATGACATACCAAGTAGCAACATTTCACATACTAAATTCTCCACAAAGAGACAAAAGAGAAAAAAAAGCACTTGAAACTTTCAGACACTGGATAGAGTGCATCTGTCAGTGGGTAAGTGGTTTCAGATGAAATTCAATCCTTGAGGACTGAAGCATTGAAATGTTCAGCTGATATATCAAAAGATGAAGACAAATTATGCATCCTATCCAAGAGGGTAAAGCCTCCCTTCTACTGCTTATGAGACCACTCAAGACAAATGCTTTCACTATACTATAATTTGTATAGAACAAAGGCTGCATTCCCCCTCCAAATATTAAAAGGCAATGACCCAAACTTCTGTGACTGGCAGATCATTATGCCTATACAATTTCAGTAGAATTCCAACATGTTCAAGATCCCTAAAATGAATTCAACGGGCTGCACAGCAGGCAAAACCAAATGGAATAAAAAAAACCCAGAAGGGTCACTGCTCAGAAGCAACATAGGAGAGAATGCAACTTACTCCTGCTTGCACACCTCTTGCATAATGAAACTTCATGCCACTTAAATTTCAGGAATCTAGTTGTCAAAAATAAGAGTTCAGTTTCAGTGAAGCTGAAGATCTTAATATTCTGTTAAACTAACCAAAATTGACTTACTGAACGATGTACTGATAGAAATGTAGGCGAATTCAAGTTTCATGCCTGAAAAACTTCCATGTGACTCATCACCCACGGTATGAAAGAGGACGTTTTTTTGGTGCTCAGTTACATCATAGTGAATGCCTCTTGATGTCAGGATGCACCAACTTCAGTAGCCTAGGAATCACTTAAATTTTATTTGAAGTTCAAGCCTTGGTCAGCCAGAACCATACAAATGGAGTACTATGATCCACAGAGAACTCATTTGCAAAAACTAGTCTTGTGTAGGAAGTTTTTAATTATTTAAATATATATCATAATTCTTACCTGAAAAGCATGAAAACCGTAGCTGGCATCAGGAAAATTTCGTTGCAAGCAATGAATTTTAGAATATTCTGTTGATTAGCATTCAGTTTCTCTAAGAGATTTCTCAAAAAGGGCAAACTATGTGAACTTCGTGCCTTTAAAGAAGAAAAAATTATTTACAGAAAACGTAAAAGTTACACGTATCTTCATTAGCACAGGGAAAACAAAATACAAACTGTTATTTACCATCCATTTTAAGATTTCATCAGTATTGAGATTAGTATCATAAGGAAAACTACTGCAGGCTTGGAACTCCGTAATTTACAGAGTACAATTAAAAGCATCAGATGTTGCAATTTCCTCATCCACCCATTTTAGGTTCAACTGCAGAGAGATGGCCACGGGCCTTGTTCAGTACACTAGGAAGAAGTGGCCATGGTAGCGAGACAACCCAGTTAGAAACAGCAAAGCCTGGAGTTACATTAAGATGCACAAGGCAGTGTATTGAGGACCAAGTCCAACCGGCAAGTATTTTGCTTGCTAGTTTCACTCTGTAGTTTATTACTTTATTGTTCTATTACTGAAATAGAACAATAAAATTCACAGGCTATGGTTTAGCTTGAAAAAGACACGTCCTTAAGTTTCAACTTAACTGTTCCAGAGATTTTGTTTTCCTCAAGGAAAAGCATTTGAAGAAAATAATTGTCAACTCCGATATATCCCACAGAAGGGAAAAAAAATAAAAAAAACAAACCACAAGACCCAGCCAATCCAAAAAAGTCTTCTCAAATTCTCAATGCTGAGATTCCATACTACAGTTTCATTCTAATTCCTCTAGTGCAGCCAAAGAAAACCAAACCAGAGCTGCAACTTAAACCTGTTTATAAACCCCAAGAATACCAACTGTATTAATCATAACATATACTTACATCAAGAACCTTCTTTGTGTATGTGGCAGCATGAAGCAAAGAGAACAGCAGAACTGGAAAAATACTCACTGAAGCAAGTCATAAGGAAAATTACAGGCTGTGCAAGTGTTTCATTTCTCCATGATGTTATACTACATAAGTTATAGCTCAATGGCTCTTTGCAAGAGTTTGGCCGGAATGACCTATACTGGATGAAGATATGTATTAGTCTAAGATCTATATTTATAGCTCTTCCTTTTGCTTCTTACACATCTTTGCTATGCATTTTTATTAACTTCAAAATATGGGTGTCTACAAGTAAGCAAAAGTGTAACACTCACCATTAGACACCAGTGTGCTTCTACTGAAATGTGTTCTCTCTGCACGGAAGGCACCCATGAGCTTACTAGCCAAAACCTCTTACATACAAGTAGTCCTACTTTCTGTTAGAAGATGCTAAATTTTTTTTTTTTTTTTTACTGAAGAACATGCAGTTGCCAGCCATTGCAGTTTTACAGGGCAAGAATGTAGATATTTCTCTGCCAGGAAGATTTTAAGAGTAGGACACTAAAGCATACATAGCATGGCATAAAGAAATGTCAGCTCTAACATGTCACCTTTGACAATCCACAGGAGCAAATCTTGCAGACTTTATTGGTTTAATAACTTATCTGAGAAAGTTACTACTGAATAATTATCTCTCTACATGATGAATGTTTACTACAGTGAGAAGACATGTATAAACCCTGTACTGGCAATAAATGAAAATTTCCAGCTTCTCCAAATATCACTGAAGGCTGATCATAAAATCCACTAAACGTAAGACTCAAAAAAGAAAATCTCAGTAGCCGGAGAATGCAGTGCACTAATTACAGAGCTGATTAAACTGAATATGGATCAATCAACATAAGCCTCTCATATTTTACATGGAGTATGTTCTATGAATAGCAAACAAACTAGTTCAAACTAGTTTTTCAAATCATGGCAAAGGTGATGAAAAGAATCAGGTTTGTAATATATTTAAAAACATTAGCAGGATGACACAAGAAAAGGATACTTGTAACAGGGTAGGAATTCACAAAGATAAGGGAGTACAACAGGTAATGGCAGCTGTCCTCCAGCAAAGCTTGGGCCAGAAATGCCCTGCTAAGCTGGAAGTGCGGTAGCCTTTGGTGTAGTCGGAGGGCACTGGTAAGAGCATTTGCCAGCAAGGCACGCTGATAAAAGCTTGCAGCTTCATGCAACCTGCAAATCATCAAAGATGTTACCATGTGAACCAAGCTCAGAAGTCTTCTACCCTCGAGAATTGCATCACAATTGAACAATACCTGAAGTATTTACTTCTATTATTGTACATAAGCACTATTACCAAAAAATAACTCAAATACTGGTTAACACTGACTTTACTGCAGGTGCCTAAAGTAAAACAATGCAATATATTACTCCATTTACACACAAAAACATGCATTTACCACTACTTCTTATTTGTTCAGTACATTTTCCAAACACACCTACAAGTGTTTTGTAAGCTATTCTGACAAAAAGCATCGAAGTAAGATAAATAACAGCAATTTACCCTTACATGAAAAAACAATTCTTTGCAAAGGGAATCTAGTTTGTTTGTAAATTTTTAATGCTATTTTACAATATTATAGTACATACCCTAGAAGAGGCAGGACAAATAAAGCTGAGCAGTAAACCGTGAACAAGCGGGAAATCCACATTGCTGTATCCAACTTGTTAGCCATCAGGTATTGCTACGTTGGAAAAGAAAAAAAGGGAAAAAAAAGACCAGCCCCAACAGAAGTTGGTATCTTAATATTTGCATACAATGAACATTCTTCCCAGCTATGTTAAATTGCAAGTCTTTCTCCAACCTCAAACAGAAGCAAATTATAGCTTGAAGCAGAAAGCTTTTTTTTTGTTCTGTGATACTTGGCTCATATGATGTTACTAGCCAGATCAAAAATAGCTCAGCTTCCTCAGAACCAAGAGGCTCCTTTGTACACTACAACCAAATATAGCGGCAAGAACTTCCAGAAAAATAGTTTTCATATCCAAACACATCTCACTAAACAGTTAGATTCACAAATGTTATCATGGAGGGTCTCCAGACCTGACTGACTTTTGTATCTATTGCTTCAAGGTTTCTTTTAGAATACACTGCACACACTGGGGCTAAATCTCCACAATTCTTAGTGACGGGGGAAAAATATAGGGTCAGGAAAAGTCAGCATAACTACATTACAAGGAAAGTGGTATCATTTTGGCCTACATATTCCTGGCCTTGAAAAAGCAGAAAACTTTTCACAGTAATCCTGCACCTCTAGTGTTGCTGAGCTCTCCCTAACCACAACCCTCCTCAGTCCTGATACAGCCCCAGTGCCAGAAAGGCTCTAATAAAACACAGAATGCTTTTGGCTATATGTGCATCAGAGTCAAAACAACAGCCCCCTTCCACCACTTCATATATTTTTCCAAATTTGGACTAGCTTTTGAAGATGCCTCTTTTCCTCTATATTCCTAGTGCATCTCTATGGAAATGACCAGAAACCTACAAGCACCCTCATAATAGGATGTCATATCTTACTTGTACAACTACAGAAATGGCACGAAGCTGTGTCAAGGCTAGGTTAGATTATCAGGAAGAGGCTTTTCACCCAGAGGGTGGCTGGGCACTGGAACAAGTTCCCCACGGAAGTGGTCACAGCACCAAGCCTGACAGGATTCAAGCGTTTGCACAATGCTCTAAGGCACATGGTGTGACTTCTGTGGCGTCCTGTGCAGGGCCAGAAGCTGGACTCGATGATCCCTGTCGGTCCCTTGCAACTCAGCATATTCTATGATTCTGTGAAATACAGATGGTACCACACTGAACTACTTTCAATGCAGCCATTTCCAAGAGCAACGGCACACTACCAGGAAGCTTTCAACTCAGAAGCGAGAGCTGCTCTCCCCTGCCCGCACCCGGGCGAGCAGTGCCTCGCTGCCATTCCAGCAGGATGCCCCCTCCGCCACCGCAGCAGCACCGCGGCCGGCCCGGGCCCCCCAGGCCCGGGAGCTCCTTACCATGGCCCCGCCGCCGGCCCCGCCTGGCATGGGCCCATTCTGCGTGGAGTCCGCCATGGCCGCACCTGCGGGGAGAGAAGCGCCTCAGTTTGTGGGACAGCGGCGACCGCAGCCACCGCCTCCCGAGCTCCCGCTCCCGGCCCGGCCGCGACCCACCGCAAGAGCCACACCGGGCACGGAACGCGCTCCGCGGATCCGCACTCCCGGATACGGACGGACGCCACTTCCCGCGGGCCGCGGGGCTGCCGGGCGATGTAGGCGGTGACTGGGACGCTCCCGACGGCGCTGGGAGGCGGCGCGGGGCTGCCCCGGCGGCAGGGCGGAGGCCGCGGGGCTGCGGCTGAGGGGCGAGCCCGCCGGCTGGCACGTTGGGCCCTTCCCCGCTGTCCACGGCAGCCCCGACATCAGGCGCTCAGCTCCATCTCTAGGGTCTATTCAGGGACGCTTGCGTGTGGTGACAGCAACGGCAGCAATATGAATGCTCGCTTCGACCGCAGTTTGGGGAGGGTTTGCTCAGTGAGGGCCGACTGGATTTCCAGGGATC
This sequence comes from Chaetops frenatus, assembly GCA_013400775.1. Lineage (NCBI taxonomy): Eukaryota > Metazoa > Chordata > Aves > Passeriformes > Picathartidae > Chaetops > Chaetops frenatus. The sequence continues at coordinate 144,314 of VZTR01024627.1, read as the reverse complement.
TGGGTTTCCACGGTATCCTGGCTTAGTGCTGTGCATCAGCAGTATAAACGGGAACCCTAGGGTCACAGGACCCATACAGGGCTCTTGGCAGTTCGCCGTGCTGCAGTGGCCCGGTGGTGTCACACAAAAACCGTGCAAAGTTGTGTCCCTGTGATTTAGCGTCATTGGTTACCTGTAATGTAAAAAGGGGGGGAAACCCAAAAAACGCACCTCTTTAAAGCCACGTGGGCCTAAAGATTCGTACTGTCAGCGGTATTACTTCAAGAAGCAGGAAAAACAAGTTTCTGAAATCTTTGGGCAATAATCACTAAACCATGAAGTTAGGGAGCTTACTCAAGTACGGGTATATCAGCAACATCTGACAGGAGGATAGCACAAAGCAGAAGCAGCCTTCTGCTCACTCTCCAACTTGTAGCATATGCAATTTGCAGGGTCTTGGAAAGGTTTCATTCTCCCATCGTTAATCTTCCCATTGCCTTCAATATTGGGGTTTTTTGTTTTTTTTTAACTTTGTGTCGGATAGCTATGTGAACGTGTTTCTGTTCTCAGTCAGAAGTCTGTAACTCGTCTGAAGTGGCATCAAAGCAAAAGAAAACAAAATGCGAGTCTCATGACCGACACCTTTGACTTTTGGCTGCTATGGCTTCATGTAGTTTGTGCTTCTGGCTTTCTCGGAAGGATGTGCAGCAGGTTCCCCCTCCTGGTAGAATGGGTTTCAGGACAGCAAGCCATCTGCTCCAGGTTCTAATCGTTCCCAGATGCTTTCAATTCAATTACTCTTTAACAGCAAGAAAGACATATTCCTGTGACCAGTGATGTTGGAATCAATATCCGCAATCAGCCTCATTTCTGGCTTATGGTGATTAAACATGAAAATTGATTGGAAGACACTCGGGAAGAGTGTGTAATGAAGTATGTTGACACGAAAGAAGCAAAAGAGTCAGCTGATAGGGATTCTAATACCACAACAATTACAATTAATCTAAGTAATCTTAGGCTAGTTAACACTTTTAAATTGAAGATGCAGAACCTGATTTTCCAGTTCTATCCCAACCATTCATGTCTTATTTAGGTGACTGAGAATTAGGCACAAGAACTACCTCCTATTTTGGGACGATTTTTCTGCAGGTGGAGGCCGCTCTACTATAACAGCAATAGAGAATTAGGACTCTCAGTGTGTCTGCTGGGTATTCTCAGGTGTGTAATAAAAAGACTGACAAATATTTATGCTAAACCAAAATAAAGACTTCAAATATAACCCAATAAATTTAGGTTGAACCATTACCAGATTACTATATTGCAAAATGAAATATTGATATATTCAGGAGATCTGTTTAGATTCATCTGAAACATGAAAACCACTTCATTTTTAACTGAAATATCACACGGGAAAAAAACCTGGTCGGTGTTCAAGATTACTTCTATTTCTTAGATGAACCTAGGATAACAACTCCATGTCTTTAGCAGGAGTGCTTTTTCATTTCTTAGCACTTGTAATTTAGGAAGTACTCAATGCACTTTTATGCAGAGCATTCATTTCTAGATTCTAGTTTGGCGTTTCTTGGTCATAACAGCAAAAGTTGTCTTTCACAAATTTGCCTTAATTTCATTGAAATAGAATGTTAAGCTATTATTTATTTCCAAAAGTTAATGGATTAAAAATACTTCAGAAGATTTAAGAAGAAGCGTCCCTCTCTGCCCTTTGCAACTAATCCCCTTTTTCTTCATACCAATCCTTATTTTCCTGACTTGCTCCTTTTGTTTTGTGCCTGGTATTACTTCTTGTTCCATATAGTCTTTCTGTTGAGCACTTCAGACCATGCTGCTGTTTAGTTTAACTTGAAAGAAGACATTAAATTATATCTTTAGAAATCAAGTGTCAGCTATTGCCTTCTCCTTTTCCCAATTCTCCTTTGCTATGACATTGCTGAATGAGCCAAGAGGAGGAGCAGAAATTGATCTGTGTGTTATGAATGATTTTGTTTCCAATAAGAGGATTCTTCCATACCATCAAGGCACCCATTTGTTTTCCTTGGTGGTTGATAGTTCAGGTATTTAGAAGAGTACCATTGTAGCTGCTGAGGACTTATCTACCTCATTAGCAGTACAGTCCCATTTCTCCACTGTGGCAGTGCAACACAATCACCACAGCTGAAATTGTAACTAACACTTCCGTGTTTTTTCCCCAATAAGCTTATACACCTATCAGAGAATTGCTGACAGTAATGATACCTGGGATCAGCTTGCTCTTAATTTTAAAAGTTATGGATGCAAAGGGATATATTTTGACCTTTTATGCCCAGATGTATACACCTACTTCCACTAATCCGTTTGAAGTCTCTGGGGAAAAAAATAAAGCACCTAAGTATGTCTGCAAAATGAGTCACATGTTTTAGAATTATATGGAAGAACATATGAATGCAATGCTTTACATTTGTTTAGTAAGGCTGAACTCAAGAGGCAGAGACTCTCCAGAGGGCAGTGCAAGTTTTCTAATGCTCACAACATCACCGTTAATTAGCTGAAATTCAATGAAGACTTTAGGTCAAAAAGGTTAGTAATTTACTTGTAGGCACACAAGCAGTAGCATATGGGTAGAAATGGAATATGTGACTCCAGAGCCACCATTGCCAGTTTTCTTCTTGGTCACTATGTGTTTTCAGATGAAATTATATGCAAAACTCTGTAGGAAATTTGAAGCCAGTTTGAATATCTGAAGAAGGGTCTGATGGTGTTTCAAATTAATTTCTGAGAACCTCATTACAGACACTCTGGAAATACTTTATAAACAATAATTCTTAGTCAATGCATTTTGACAGCCATAATATAGAACCAGTATTTTGCATTAAAGGTTGTTTTAATTTTGAAGTTTTTATTGTCTTTTTAATAGCATCACCATCACAAGCATGCAATCTTTTGTAGTCTCCAGTGGTGTCAGTTCTCAATCATTTTAACAGACAATGGTGTAGCATGGTTTAGGTGGTGTTCATCACCTTACAGCAAGGGGCACTTGAGGTTCAGATAATGATTTATCTCTTTTGTCATTCTTGATTTGAAAGAAGGTACTGTTGCTAACATCTGTATGCAGTTTTAATTTATTTCAAATAAAAGAGAGAACATTCCTCCAAGATTGATAAGATTGCAGTTCCTCATAGCCAAACTAGCTCCATTATTTGTATCAGTAGTATATAATGCAAAGCTAAAATAAGTTTTTTATGCAAAGTTCTAATGAACAATTTGGTTCTTGTTTGTGGTTATCTCAAGCTGGCTATCCAAATCTCAAGAAACAATAAAGGACATTGGGTAAATGCCTGTTAAGTTTTTCTGAAAAAGGAACAGAAGTCTTCTGTTTCTACCAGATTGCATTGTGATTTTTGCTGGATGGTCTGTAGCAATATCAAATATGTTCTTCTTTCTTTTCCCTTGCAGCTGGAGTTTCCATTTACTCACCCTTCCTGGAAGCATTACCCTTTTAATCACTGAGTCTGTGCCAAAGCAGTGAAAAAGAGAAACCACAGTTTTTGAAAATGTGTGAAATAGATGTGCAAAATTCCTTCCAGTTGCTTTCTGTGTCAGCATTTTCATAGCTCTCAGCATTTTGTTATATCCCTATGTTATTAAAATAAATTACACAGAAGCTGCAAGTGTAAGCTTAAGACTGTACAAAGAAATATGGTAACTTTATATATGTCTTTTGTAGGATTTGAGGTATGGCACAAGGATTGTCATGTGATTGAATCGGAGAGCAGACTTGCAAATGTATTTTATTTGCAATGTCCTACCCACTAAGGACATGAACAATATTGAAAATTTAGGATTAGAAAGAAAGATGGACAAGTGTTCTTTTAAAAATTAATTAAGGGAAGCTTAGGAAGATTTTAGAATTCTGCTTCAAGAGAGCATATCAACAAATGGAGGAACATAGTGAATTATAGATGTAAACTTTCGACTACCTGTAGTGCTTGATTATAAATACCACAGCAGGAAAGATTGATAAGCATCATCTTGCAAGCTCAGAAAAGTATCTGAAAGTGTATTGATCAATGCTGAACTCAGTACTGGGTTGCTGGTAAATGCTTCCTTATCTCTTACTGATCACAGGCTACAATGAGGGAATCAAAAGAGGACAAGGGACAAAACCCCAAACTTGTGAGCTTTCCCAAGAAGTTCTGTTATGATGCAAAGAATGTTAGCTCTATGTATGCAGAGAGATGTGAAAAGAAATACTCACTTTTTAAAATACTGTGTGTTACATGATCTGAGCAAAACCCCATAAAGATTGATGACAGTAACACTTGACGTGGTTCTGCACTAATAACTAAACTAATAACACTATAATCTGTGGTCCTGTTTTCTTCAGCACAGATATTATTATTACATTCTGCCACTCATTCAGTGCAAGCAGAAGTTTGCAGATAAATAATTAGGGTTGCAGGATAATAAACTGTATAAACTGAATAAAAATGAACCACCAAGAAATTTTTTGCTTTTGTCTGAAGGTGGCACAAGCCAAAGACTTCTTTTGACATAAGTGTACCAGCCAGTATGCCAGGAATCCCATTTCGTTCACATACAAAACTTTCTCACACAACTACAGCAAATGCAGGTGCTGCATTTTTTGAACATTTTTTGTTCTCTGCACCCCCAACACTGCCTCTGGTTTCACTCACAAGCATCTTTAGACCTTTGTTCGTGTCTTTCTGCATCATCTGAACTCTTACCATCATTATAAATATCCTAGGCACCAAAGGTATACAGGTAGAAGACCTTATTAAAATTAGAGGAGACTTCAGAAAAAAGCTTTAGATTTTGAACAGGTTTTTACACAATACAGTGTGTTTTCCTAAATAGGGTTGGTTTGAGTGATCTCATTTATATATTGCATAAATTGTTCTTGATTTTTTAATAGATACTCCAGGTGCTGAATTTTCAAAAGCACTTTGCAGTACAGATAAACTCAGAAATCAGTAACTTTCTGCATTCTTCATGAGATCTCATTCAGAAATTTAGTCACAGAAAACTGGGTGGATGATTGCACGATAGGAATATGTGGAAGTATTTTTAACATTTGATATTGGATATTAAATTTTAAGCATATCCAACTGATATGCCCACTGTGATGTTCCACAGATATTTTATTGCTTCTTCTTGGAGGTGGGAATATTTTTATTCATTGGTGTTTATTCATTCATAGCATATCCAATTCCAGACATAGCAGGCAAGTGTTCCAGTATATAAAATTAATCCCTCTATTTTTTATTTTATTCTATGTATTTAGTTAGATTAAAATAGGTTTATAATCATGCCAAAAAAAAGTATATGCATATTTTATCCAACTGTTTTTTTGTAGCCTCTGATAATCAATAACAGCTTAAAACTTAGAAAAGATAAAGAATACATGGAAAGACAATCGGGTTAATTAGGTTTGTCCTTCCAAACACTCATAGGTAAAGTCCATCCATTTAAATCTGATTTAATCATGTGCTGAAGTGGCATGAAATTGAATAAAATCAAGATGTCCATAGCCCAGAAAATGTTCTTACTGGAATATAAAAATCCTCAAGGATACCAATTAGTCAGATAGTCTACTTGATAAGTCAAGGATAAGTTTCTTGCTCAGTCACAAAACTTCTGATTTATATATTGACCAGAGTGACTGGTAATAGAAGGATATTCTTTGAGGCTCATAACTTTTCATTGAATTCAGCCTTCCATGCTGTGACTTTTTGCAGAAAAGATATAATACCTCTTCTTTAGCAGTCTTTGCTTGCTTATATAGAGCCAGTAGTAATTACTTCATTAGGAAGGTAAAATACAGGGAGCTTCGGCTTCAAGGGAGATATTTGGCATTTACACAAAGGAAATTGTAAGCAATCTAGAGAGGGTCACAAGTAACATGAAGAGTTAAACAGAGCAAGATTATTGACATGTATGACAGCTTCTGAAATTTAATAGTCAATGTATTATTAATCAGTGACTTGGGAGGAGAAACACAGGGAATTCAGGGTATGACTATAGAAAACTGAGTACACTCACTCTTAACTTCCTCACTGAGATTTAATGGGACTTTTGGTGAGTTATGCTATTTGTTCTTCCTGATAGGAATTTCCACCAGTTGCACAGTTCTGAAAAGCAAGTAAATTCTCCTAGTCAAAAGATAAAACTGAGATTAAAAAAAATAAAATCTTTAAGTTTGCTTTACATTACATTTGGTCCAAGGCCATTAAAAATAGTTCTCACATGACACTTTTTTTTAATCTTCATGGATGTCATTAGGAAGAGGGTCTTTATTAAAAACCTTGAAATACTAAAAAGTCTGGCAAGCTCATTACATTATTCCTTCAGAGTCTTTTATGTGCAGAAAGAAACAATGTGCAGATGTAATGTTTAAAATAATTCTAGAAAGAAACTGGAAAAAAAGTTCTGGAAGTTCACCCAATGTGACAAAATTCAGTGACTGCATGGGTAATATCTCAGGGAAGATGCTTAAAGGAAAAGAAACCCAGACAGTTCTCAGTAGAATTCCTCTGCTGGTCCACTGGGGAGGCAGAAGCTATGAGAAAATATCCTCAGTGGGTAAATTCATGATGAGGGAGGTAGGAAACTTGGGAAGATATTTGGCCACCAGGAGTTATTCATGATAAGGATTTTAAGCAGCAGTCTAGGATTAAGACTGACAGTGTGGAAAAAAAAGAAAATGGGAGGAGAAGATGAAAAGGGAAAAGTTTAATTTGTAAACTAATTTTAGCACAATTAAAAAAAACCAGAGAAATAGAGGTATTAAAATAGCTAAAGAAATATCAGTCTGGAGAAGGTTGAATTGTAAGAACAAAGCTGTAGCAGGCTTAGTAACAGGAATGTGCTTGACAAATAAGAGATGAACAATAATATATGAGAGAATAATCTACGTGCAGCAGGATACGAATCTGTATCCTTGAAGATTTTCAAGATTCAGCTGTAGTTCTGCTTCAGCGGGGGGAGATTGGACCACCAAGTCCCTGGGATCCCTTGCAATCAATATTTGTTTGGTTGTGGGCAAAGTGAGAATCTTAAGCAGCAAAAATGAAGAAACTGGAGCAACTAGTAATGGGTTTGGCACTCACCATTGTCAGGATAACAAATACCTCATAGAGTAGCAAACATGTTGTTAAGAGGAAGGATAAGGAGTCTTAAAGATTCACAGAAATTAAAGTGGTGAGTAACACTGAAGGTTAGTGAAAGAATAAATGTTTACATGAATTCCATCATTATGAGTAACGTTGATGTCTAAGGTACAGGCACAAGAGTACAGGTTATTTGTATCCATACAGCACATCTGTTCCAAAGCTCACAAAACATCCTCATCAATACTGCATCAAAAAGCTGAGCTGCTACACCAATCTTGTGTTTGGAAATAAAAAATGTTCTATTATAACTATCTGTTGAAAATAACACTGGACTAAACAATTGCAATTTGACATTGTCCAAAATAAATTGAATAACCAAAAGGTATTTCTCTAAGCTTTTTATATTTTACAAGTATATCCATCAATAAATTAAGTAAATTATTAGTAAGATCATCCATTCAGAGAAATTCAGGTAATAGTAAAATAAGAAAAGAAAAAAATATATATGCTACAGCAAAATGTGTGTTATTCCTTCCCCAGTCTCTTAAAATGGCCGCGAGGAAAAAAAATCTCAGTATTAGGGAGTGTGGGCTGGTGACATCAGTTAAAAAATAAGGAACTGAAACAGATTATAAAGGTTTGTATGCTTGAGAAGTGTGGCAGATTTTATGAGAGGATACGAGAAAATAATTGCTCTGTATTAGGTAGCAGCAGGACAGGCATGCAATTAGGTTTAAGTGGATATAAAAATGAATGAGTATAAATTGCTAATCATGTATTTAGTGTAGAAAAAAGAAGAATCTGTAAGATCCTTAAAGTGAGAACAATGGAATTAAAACATCTAAATACTCCGAAAATGGAGTTAAGTAAATTTATACAGCTTGAAAACTGAGACGAGTCCTGGGATGTTAAGAAGAAAGTCTCTGAATCATCCACAGGGAGTTTGAGTTAATTGTGCCCATTCATTGGAAGGCATGAAACAGCTTCAGACATGATTGTTTTTAGTGTTTTCTTTTAAAGGACACTATGAACCAACCCACAAAATTAAGAGGATTTCAGTGGTTATTGCATACTTTGAGAACTGGTTTTGCTAGTACTCACACACTAAAACTCTAAATAATCATTAATTGATAGTAACAAAAGTGTTTCTCTGTCATGCGTATTTACTCTTTTGTGATTTTATTTTAATAATCTCAGAAATGTTGCAATTCTGCAATTTCTGAGAGAAAACAATTTTGCAAAATGTCTGTAAAAAAGCATCTCTGAGGTTCTGTAACTAAAATGAGATACCGTAATGGATTCCACAGTCAAACTATTAAAATTTCCCTAAAAATTTGCCCCCTGCTTTCAAGCTGGAGACAAAATTCTTTTTGAAGTGTCTAGAAAACAAGTCACAAAGCAAAATAACAGCCTGTCAATGCTGCCTCCAAGCACGAGGTAAAATTCTGGCTTTCATCTTTGGCCTCCTTTTGGATCTCTTTTGGGCACCAAGGAGGTCAGAACCTCATTCATCAGCTATAATCCCGAGATCAGCTTCTCCTCAGTACTACATGGATGCTTTGGATCTGAGGTACAGCTGAGCTAACAGCCTGAAATATGGACAGAGGGCAGGTCACTGAGCTTGTCCTTTTGAAATTCACAGCAAAGATGTGGTTCTTTTGGCCAGGACACCAAACATTCATTCAATTAACACGGTGGAGTTGCCCATGACTCAGATAAGGATGCTGTCAGAACTCCAGAGCTCAAAACCTGGTAACCGTGAAAGGTCTGACTGCTCACAGAACCTGCTTCCTCAAGAATGTCTTCTAGTGTCTCTGTTTTTTATGAAGACCTCGGCTCAAAACAAACAACTAAAGATGTTTCTCCAGAAAAAACATATGAATATTGAAAACATTTGCTAGTCTAATAACCTTACTATGCCATAGTGGCCATGTATGCTTCTAACTTTTAAATATGATTTGTATTTTACAACAGATTTAAACCAGAGGTGCTTCAGGCATGAACCATGAAATTTAATTCTTTTCACCTGTGAGCATCAGCTCATGTAACAAAATAAAACTTCTGTCAATTAAATATTTATTTGCCTTGACTTTACATATGCTTCTCAGAGGATTTATCATGTAGCAATAGAACTGGAAAATAATTCAAAAGTAAAACGTGAATGAGTCAAAAAAAGAATATAAATAAGAATTTGGAGATCTATCTGTGACTTTTGATTAATGTTAAAATTATGAGTGAATCATCAGATTAGTACATTTCTATTCTTAAAGTGTTTTTACCTCTAATTAGAATACAATTTCAAATAGCCTTGTGATAGATGAAAAAAATCAGCATAAGAAAATAAATACATTGTTGTCCTCTTTACTTGGTCAAACACATGCCTATCATGAGGACACAAATGTCTTTCATAACCTCCTGTCAGGGTGATACCCTGTGTACTAGTGCATGGCCTAGAGAAGGGATTAAATGCTGCAAAATTAATAAAAATTAGAATGGAGGACCAAACAGCAGGGAAAGGGAAAGGCATGGTTAGTGATCTGATATATTATTTGATGCCAAAAGAATAAGCTGGGTTTTCACATCTCTTCTGAAGATTCCACATGTTGCCCAACAAGGGATAGCAGGGCCAGAAGAGAGATCTGTTCTCAGTACATCCCTGTCAGTGCTGGAAAAGCTCACAATTGATTCTGTTGTGATAACGACATCATATCAGATGCAATTCAAGTCTTCCTCTCACTAAACCCCAGTGAATGAACCTCAGTAACATAGCAAACCAGTGGTAACCTTGGTTTTGAAATACATTTTGTTATTCTGGAGTTAATAAGATTACTCTTACATAGCAAATGGGTGATGAACATGGGTGAATTTCCTGTTTCTGCACTTTTCTTGAGGTTCAGTTTAATGGAGATTTAAAGCATTATGATCTGACAGTTTGTATTCTGTGTGTATTGAAAAATTAAACTGCTACCATGCCTTTCAAGTAAGTTCATTTATGATAATCCAGATTTCTAATTATCCAGAAACTGAATTGTGTCTACTCATTGTTTTTGAAAGCTAAGTAGACCAGTATATTTGTACTTTCAGGAAGCACTAAGAGGTGCACTTACCTTGGTTGATATGTCCCCACCTACTTCAGTCAGAGCCTCAAACTGCATAAGCCCAGGAACAAAAAAGAAAACACCAAAATTTATTTTATTCTGAGCAAGTACAGCATTCAACAAAGTCTCAATAGCCTCATTTGAGGCCATTAGAGATACTGATAACAAAAGCAATGAACCACAGAACAATGATGACTGCAAATAGTACGTTCATCATTTATTGTATAATTATCTCATAAAATTTCACTGGAGATCCTCACATTAAGATTCTTCTTGTTTAAAGTATAGAACAATCTAACACTGCTAAAAAGGTCACTAGAAATGAATAGTGAATATTATTTATTACAAGAAGGATAGTTAGGAGAAGTATTTAATATATTGAAGGACTTTTTCAGTGGTGTTGGCATCCCAGTATTTCTGGCATCTGCAGATGTAGAATTGCATGATATCTTGTAGGAATGGTATTTCTCAAAGAACAGCAAAGTTTACTAGGAACCAGAAATAGTGTGGGGGGGAATTTCTTCTTAAAGTCATAAGAGAACTTTCATGCTATTTATCTATTCTTTTGAAAATGGAACACTCATGCCATCTAATCACGACTTCCTGAGATTCTGCAAGACCAATAAAAGGGGCACATTGATATCCAGTGAATAGAAATACAGTATTGCATTCTGGATTTGATCTGTTCTGTGCATTCTTTATATTCAACCCATAATATTCAGAGATTGTTTTCATGAACCTAGCTTGTTCAGTCACTAGTCATCTGATTTTGCTGTGCTCTGGAGATCAGTGTGAATAGTTTTTCTTTCCTATTTGAATACTGAGTATCAAGCCATCTAGTTTGAGAAATACTTTAAATTACGTCTACTATATGTATTAGTTACACATGAATAGAGACAGTGTTTCAATTTCTATCAGTTGCTGAAAGCTTTTTTTCAGTAATGCTATCAGCTGAGATCTGTTTGAATAAAAGTATTAACACCTGGTATCAAAGTAGAGCTTTATTTTATGAAGAATAAAATTCCTAAGGCTAATACCAAACAGTTTACTTGGGTTTAATTTTTGATTAGACTACCTACTGGGTTTAAAACGAGGAGTGAAAATCAGCTTAGTGGTTTAATACTTGTTCCTTGTAAATATTTGTTCAGGTAACTGTCTCCACACAATTCAGTGTGTTTATCAATCAAAAAGTAAAAGCAACTAAAAAAGACAAATATTTTTCTAGATGAAATAGAGTTTGGGCTACAGTTTAAACTGCCACAAGAACCCATATATGAGGAGGTTCAATTTCATTTCCTTTGTGTGACTGACGTAAATCATTAGGTGAGAAATGGCAGAAACCCTGCGCCTTAGTCTAATAATTGTTATGAGGCTACTGAAGGATATCCTTACAAAGTGTGATGGCAGTCTTAATTCAAAGACCTATCTGCAAAGATACTTTTCCTATCTATTTCAGGAAGTATGAACTCCTGGCCTCTCTCTGCAGTCCATCCACACAGTCATCCAGCAGCCCCTAGATAAGGTGATGTTGAAGATACTGTGTGCACCTTGGACCAGCATAGAAAGTATAAATACAAATTTTTAAAGAATCATGTGATGGATCCACAGCATCATTTCTCATTGCACCAGAAATCCAAGGTAGTCAGGATGATGCAGAGGGCATTTAAGCTGTTTAATAAAAAAGATTCAGAAAGTGAATTTGAGCAGTTGTGTTAGACTGTCCACACTACCAGCTCCTCCTTAGGTCCTTGTTCTGCTTTAGATTACTTCCATGAACTTCCTTCAAAGAGAGTCTGTAAAGGAAAAAAACAGTGTGGACAGATGTTGTTTGGTCATTTGAAGTCAGTCATACTGCCTAGTCCTTTTAAATTTAGCAGTACAGATTACCTGTCCTGTGAGAGTTGTCACTGAGACACTGGTACACAGGCACCTTCTGGCTTATCCTGAGCAAACAAGGCTCTTGCCCATTACTAAAACTAAGAAGCTATAGAGATGACAGAAATTATGTATTCTGATCCTTTTTTTCCATGTCCATACCATGCAAGGGGCTCAGAGTGGCTTTATTGATGGAACATTTTAACCGAAAAAATCAGCACTATCAATTCTATGCAGTTCCTGCAGGTTTCTAAAGAAATTTCCCAGCACAAAGGAAATTCTTGCTTGGAATCAAAATTGCTCTTGATGAGTAAGTAATTGCTGTACTAATTAAAAGACACTTCTACTGCAAGATTTTTTTAATAAAAGCTATAACCAAATGAAAACTTATTCATACTCTAAACTCTGATTCCATCAGAATAGAATTAGTTTCTCCTGAATGTTTAACTGCGTGGCAGGAAATTTCTTGGTCCAACACTTTTACCCAAGAGCCTTTCAAGATCCCCTCTAAATTAAACAATCAGATAAGAAATTACTTCCTTTTTCAGCTATTTATAAAAGATACTATGAGAAAATAGTTGTCAGCATAAGTAAATAGAATTGGCCTGGGTCTTTTTTCTGGGCATATGGATAAAATATACAAACCCTGCCTATATACCCTGCCAGGACTTCTTATTAGGAACAGCCCCAGGTACATATTTTCCTCCAAAATTATGTCCATCCCTTGGAATGGGCCAAAAACCTGCCAATGAGCGCTGTGAAAACTGAATAGGTCTGGGCAAATATACAGATACAAAAAATTACTCAAAATGCTACTCAAAACTAAATAAAATCACGGGCAATTGCAGTGTTTTGTCTTTAATTCTTGCAATCAGTCTGGCTATCGCCGCACACAAGGACCAGCCATATCCTGCCATCAAGCTGTCCACAAGCTCTTTTTACCAGAGAAAAACAGGCTTATGATCAGATATATTTTCCTGAGATGCTGCACAATACACAGCCACATAATTGCATTATACCTCTGGTCCTGACTGTAAGCAATGAACCTGGCAAGGCAGGGTTCTGGGCTAACTGTCCTAATGGGCCATTTCAGTCATTTGTTTTCAATAAAAAACCTTCTGCATTGTATACCAAGATTTAGGGTCCAAAGGGAATGTTAATAAGCTCAATATATTTGTAGACTGTTCCAGCAGTAGCAGCCTTAATGTAATATGGCAAATTTTGAAAGAAATGTAGGATATTTCAGTCCTATATTCCAAATATTTGCATAGTTACGGCCAAAATATCTGTGTATAACATGTTGCTGGAAGTGGCTGAGACAAATGCTGAGGATGGGGAAGGTAGGAAAGACACATATTTTAATAAAAAATATGCATGGTGCACCTTTTCCATTTATTGTTGGTATATTGGTAATGATTGAATACAAAAGAATTTGTTTCCTTCCTGGATGTTTAAGTGAATATTGGTCTGGAAATAGGTGAGTATAAAGTCTTTTAAGTACCCTTTCTGTCTGCACAGAAAGCTACTACAGAAGACCAATGACTAGATTATCAGCTTTAACTGCTTCTGGTGGAGCCCCTGAAAATAGCCTGAGATGAAATTAGGGGAATGTGGTCAAGGTGCTGATCCAGCATGTTCTGTGCTCCACCACCAGATCCTGCTTCTTGGGAAATGAGGGTGGGGAGATACCAAGTTTGTAATTGTCGGTAGTGGTTACCCAGAAGGTACACATAACCACAGGGGAAGCCCTGAAATGCTGGTAAACAGATGCATAAACCAGTGGAGAAAATGCAGTTATCTGTACAATTTAGATACTTCAGCAGATTTTGTGGAGGGCAATGCATGTTCTGGGTCACAGAGGGGAAGGTGCTGAAGTGTTTCTTTCTCTTTGAACCATGGTGCTTATGGATCAGAGAAGGGTCTTGAGGATTGCTCTCCTACCTAAAAGTGTGCCTGTCTACACAGCTCAGTACAGTGCCATTAAAGGTACCTCTAAAAAAAGTAATTCGAATGAGAAGTTTTAAAACTTTCTGAGAAGGCTGAAATGGCAGAAGTGAAATGTGATCATTTATAGATAACCTTGGTGTCTCCTTACAGCATCTGTAACCGGGAGTCACTGAGCACAGCTTGCAGCATCAGAACAGCAAAACTGGGGGCCTTCCCTGCTAAGAAATTAGGCTGTAGGAACAGCACAAAGCCTTGTTCCAGAGACACTGAACATTATAGACATAATGGAGTGCCTGGAGGGTGACATCAGGAAGTTGCATGAAGCTTCATAAAGCCTTCATAGGGGAAAAGCAACCTGTAAAAATGAAGAGATACTCTTGTATGTAAAGCAAGCTTAACTAATGAGTGTTTAATAGCTTATTTAATAGAGCTTTTAAATGTGTTTTACATGTTAAATTGAATAATGATTTGTTTGTTCTAAATACTGCACCTTCACACAGTACAAGATGGCCTTGTTGTCTATTGTGATAGAACAAGATGTGTTTTTTGGGTTTTTTTGTTGTTGTTGTTGTTGTTTTGTTTGTTTATTTTTTGCTTTGTTTGGTGTTTTGTTTTTGTTTTTGTTTTTGTTTTTGTTTTTGTTTTTGTTTTTGTTTTTGTTTTTGTAGAAGGACAGATGCTCTTTTACCATTTTCATTTCTGAAAACCTCATCCAAGTGCCTTCTGACAGACTGTGCTTCCTGCAGCTCTTGCACAGGGGAGATGCCTCCATTTTCCCTGACTTCCCCTGCAAAAGCCCTGCAAACAGAGCATCCCACCACAGAGATGAAAAGGACACAGTTGAGCAATGAGCGCTGCTGTGTCGGATAAACTGCATACATTCTTCACTTGGTTTCATCTGAAAGCGTTATCGTCCTCTGACAGCCCTTTTAGGTTCTCTATATGTTAAACCAGGCTGAAAAACAAGCTAAGCGCTCTCCGGCAAATATCTAGGGACGGGAATAGACCAGGCAGAAAAAAGGGCTTTTTTCCCTGAAATTACGTGCAGATTCTTCAGAGGTGATGTCTGCTGTCTGTGTTTTGAAAAGCAGGATAAAATGAAGACGGTGGGAGAAAGGGACGTGGTGAGAGCTGGCGGCCGTTTGACTGCGCTGCGGACCTGCCTGTCCGCGCCCTGGCAGCTCAGGGGCGGCTCTCCGCCCTTCGGCTCCCAAAACACGCGCATTCCCCGAGCCGCCACGGCCAGCGCGGGGGATGCGCGGCCTCTCGGCTCCGCGGAGCTCCGCGGGGACTCGCAGCGTGTCGCGCCCGGCGGTGGGTGCTGGAAGGTCCCCGCACCGCGGGCAGAGCCGGCCGCGCAAGCGGCAGCCCCGGAGGATTCGGTGCCGGGAGCCTCTCGCACAACCCCGAGCTTGCGGGAAATCCCTGGGCACTGTAGGGCCGTGGCGCTCCTCCGTGCCCGACTCGGGCGTACACCGAGGTACACGCAGTGGGAAAGGGTCTGAGGTAAAATTGGATGAGGTTCTACAGAGAGAAGAGAAAAAATGGATAAAGCAGGAAGGCAGGAAGGCAGGAAGGCAGGAAGGCAGGAAGGCAGGAAGGCAGGAAGGAAGGAAGGAAGGGGAGGAAAGGCAGGAAAGGGAGGAAAGAGAGGAAAGAGAGGAAAGGGAGGAAAGGGAGGAAAGGGAGGAAGACAAACCTCTGTCTAGAACGTGTGACTTTGACAAGTACTGTCTACCATCTGTGGTAACTACCTCTGTATACACAGCTCAAGTAAACAACATCTCCCTTAGTTTATGTTGCAAATCAGTCTAGCTGTAGACCAATTAAAAGGGCATTTTTCCGTCCAAAAAAAAATAATTGACACGGGGCAGTGGAGGGAAGGAGCGGGAAGTGCCCGCGAGAGGCGCGTTCCGGCTGCGAGCCACCAGAGAGCGCTCTACACCGCTCCCTGCTCCCGCGTAATTGATGGAGGCAGCAGAGAGAGATAATTAGTTTAATGTATATAATATTTGATCATGAAAATATTCTTTGCCTTATCCTAGTGTAGGGGACCTATAATATATGTTAAAATAGTTAATTTTTTATTATGTCTCCGAATTGTTTTACCCGTCCTACCCCCCAAATTATTGTAGCATCAACTGAAAATGTAGGCAATGTAAGCAATGTTAAATCTAATTTTTCTGTGCAAAACCTAATTAGCCATTTTAAAAAAGGTTAACGCCAGCGCCTCAGACGGTTTTTGTTTAATAATCCTATTACTGATGGCTCATCATGTATAAAATGGTGCGGGTAGGATGCAAAATTTCCACTTGTTTATAAGTGTATCTGGAGAAATGTATAAAATAATCTACAGCACAGGAGGCAGGTCAGTGCGGAAGGGAAGGCGCTCGCCTAAAACGTAAGTAAGGCACCTTTCACTCCGCTTTTATTGCCATTGTCTTTGCAGAATCGAAATATTATGTCTGGCTACAAATTTGTTTCCAAATATACGCAATCTTTTATCCCGCATTTGTATTCTAAAGAAAGTCTTGCTAGATAATTTTTCCCCTCCCTGTCGCAGTGCGAAGGGTTTTTTTCCCTTGGAGAATAGATGACTTAGAGGACCCTGGTTAGCTCTTGGTGCTTAGGGGGGAACAAGGGTATCTGTCCCGGAGAGCTCCCCACGAGAAAAGTGATGCTTTCAGATCGGCCGCTGCAGGCTCTTGCTTAA